>JABCKJ010000030.1:0-107630 GCA_018850815.1 Asterophora lycoperdoides
CCATCCTCGGTGTCCTTTTTTCCCTTTTTTATTATTCTTTATATTTATTTATATGTTTCTCTTCACTCCTATCAGTATCGGGCCTGTAAGTGTTCTTTAAACTTTTATACTTAGCCTAATAATGGAAAAATTCTGTCCCAGGGAGGATTCGAACTTCCGGCTTCTCGGAGCAGTTAACCACAACGAGATGATTTAACCACTAATCGACAAGGACGATGCAACAATGTGGCGTTTGCGTGGTCCGGACCATTTGCGAGGGGCAAGAACTGTAGGGCTTCTCTTGCTTTACGCCCTATCGCACCTACTCTTAAAAGACATCCAATCTTCAATGATGATTCTGCCCTTCTTGCTGTAGGTGGGTAAATATCATACTTTTCTGATTTGCGTGTGTGAGAGCTTGCGCCACACAATAGAGCATGATTTTGATTTTGATTTTGAATATTTTCAGTCCAGCGCCCCACCGCATCTTCGACGCTATCAGAAGTGACTATTCCCCTCGCAGGGTAGCCGAAACAGGATTCCACGGTACATACGTGAGGTGGAGGGAATTTGTAGCAAAGTGTACTAGGTAGGTGAAAATTATACGTGATGTTGACAATGAATGAACATTGGGTTCGTGCGTTCGTGAAAATCCCCAAAAGTCGTAAAATGAATATACATTCGTTAGGCCCTTAGCGATCCGGAACGCCTTGCGTTACGTGGGGGTAGGTGTCTGCGATCATCTGCAGGACAGTGTCAGTACAAGGTACAGGAGGGAGCAGAGTTGGAAATGGGCACGTACGCTAAACAGCTCGGGTGCACGTTCGGCGAGGACGTGGGGATCTTCGCCGAGGCCGACGAAGCTAGAAAGGATGCGGACGTTAGTTGCTGGAGTTGTTGCTTTTTTGTCGAGGTACAGTAGACGTACATGGTGGAGACACCAGCCTCAATGGCGGACGACAAAGTGAGTGCTGTGGGAGATTAACGGGTCAAGATGCGATGGAGAATGGAAGGCAGGAGATTAGCTCACAGCATTGCAGGCCAATCAAAAATGCAAACAGCAACATTGGGGCCGTGTAGCTTCCGTTCGCGTTGTAGGCAGGAGCCGTGACTGTCAAAACGAGTAAGTAGTCAGAGTCAGTACAATGGGATAATACATGGGCGACGTACTGCGAAGGTAAAGGTAGGCAAAGAGGGAACATAGGAGGCCGACGATGTATCCTCCCCAGGTCATGGCTACAATGTTTCGGTTTCGGTCACTATGAATCCGTGGACAAATAGACTGGATGCTCACTCATTCCAACGAGCGAATCGTTGACAAGGGCGTCGATACCTATGTCATCAGTGTTAGGAATCTGCCAGAAGCTCGAAGGAATGGATTCCATACCGCGATCCTTGAAGAGCCTCCAAGTGTCTTTGGCGGCTTGGATGTATGGCTTGCCGTAAAGCGCTGAGGGTAAAGCGTCAACCAAAGATTCAACGGCGGCACTAATTGCGCTACCAACCAATTTCAATGTACGCGTATCTGTTGAAGTACTCGACCATGCTTTCGATGATGCCAACGAAGCAAGCAGCGCAGCATGCCAAGCACGCCTCAACAGCTGGATGCAACAGGTCAGCTTTGATGTACAAGTCCGAAAACGGTGAAGGAGCACTAACGATGGCCTTCAGCATTCGCGTTGTCGCGCGCCATGTTGAGAATCATCTTGAGGAGCTCAAGAAGCGTCACGATCAGCGAACCAAAGGCGATGGACCCGAGGGACAGCGTGGAAGCGCGGCCAAACGCCGAAGTGGTGGGGTGATCCGGCTGGACGGGCATATAGTCAGAAATGGAGGGGGCAACGTTCAAGCACACTCATACCATTTGACCCAAGTGGCGCGGGCCAAAGTAGTACCACGCGCCAAAGGGCCCGCCAGCGAGCGTGGCGAGGGCGACATTCTTGACGACTTGCGATGTCCAGAGGAAGGAGAATGTCTCGAAAAAGACGAGGCCTGCTACTTTGCCCGAAGAACAACCGCCGGATGCACAGCCTGTAGAAGATGGTATGTCGGTTGAAACGCGTGGTAACAGGATAGATGATGTATGTACCAGGGCTACCAGGTGTCCACTTGGCATACCTAGCAGCAAGTTGAACAGAAGCTGTAAAACGAAATAAAGGAACTTACGTAGCGATAGCTGTGAATGTGAACCACCTAGATAGAGCGATGAGAAGTGAAGAAATGTAAACAATTCAAAAGAAGCGACTTACACGGACAAAGCGGCCTGGATGAAGAGCGCAACGAAAGCAACCACATAGACGCTCTTGTGGTGCTTTGCCACGTCAAATACCACCTGGAGGAGCAGGGAAGCGAGCGGTATACGCGCCCTCATACCAAAGTAGGCAAGAACGGAGAGTATCGCAATTATTGTGAATATGATGGCTCCGGCTGCATGAAGGACCCAGGTTGACTAGGTAAAGTGAGGAATATCGAACGAGGACGAACAGTAGTATTTTGTTATCCAGTAGTAAATGCATATTGCACTGGGGACGAAGTCAGTACGGAGAGCCGACTGGACATCAGGAATGACGTACATGTTGAGCAGGATCGATGCAACGAGGGTGATGTGCATAATCATTCGTGTGAATGCGCGGGTGAGAATGAGATACCCCGTGGAAAGCAACAGTCCGGCTGCTGTGACCAAGAGAAGGAGGTATACGGCGGCCCTACAAGGGCGTCAAGAACTGGTATTTGAGGCGTTAGGTTAACGCACCGATTGAGCGTCACAACAGTCCCAGTCTTCCCTCCTGGCTTCCCAAGGCCACCACCGAGCCCTCCATTCGAAACCCAGCTGGACAAAACGATCCCGGATAAAACCGCAAAGCCAAGAAACTGCCCGAACTTTGTCAATAGGCTGCTGTGAGATAAAGAAAGGGGTTTCCTTCACCTGGAGAATGAAGAGAGCAAGGACGATGGGGTCGTTTATCGTTTTCTTTGGCTTGAACCGGTCACCGTCGTAGGGTGATTTTTGATCATAGGCCGGCTGAGGCGGCGGGGCACCGTAGTTGTATTGCGGCTGGGAGCCATAGCCTTGGAATCCGTAACTCGGTGTGGGCCCTGGATAGGGAGGATCTTGGTACATTTGTGATGAGCAGAGTAAAAGGGGTGTGGGGAAAGGTCAGAACAAGGATAGTAAGATGGTGGTCGTAGAGCAAGAGGAGAAAAAGCGTGTTCGGCAGAGCTCAAACGTTGATGGCGGCCAGCCGCCAAGGATTCTTGTATTTCTTCCAAGCAAGTAATTTCTGACGTAGTCGAGGTGGACTCGGATCAAGCAGCCTTTTATAGCCGCACAGCTTGGTCTTGTCCGCAGCACTGCATGAATCACTCGCCACGGAACGCTGCAGATTATTGCACCGCCGTCAAAAGTGTTTGCATGTCTGTTATCTGGCCCGTGGCTGGCAGTTATGTTTGTTGGCTGGTGACATTACAATTACAAATGCTAGCGAGCGGGCCTTGTCTGGATGTACTCGAGTCGCCCAGGCCTGGAGTATGCAGGAAGTTTACCTCGTGTCTGTATTTGCTAACATTTGGCATTTTAGACCATCATACACGTACTGTAATTCAGCTGCTTGTGCGTCGCATGTTCAGCTTCATGCCGGAAATAGAGGACATTGTCTCCGAAAGGGCTGCTCTCATGAATAGGCGTCGTGACGCCCCCACTCTAGCGTTGGATCTGTGCAGCAATGCGTTCTACGAGACCACTAAGCTAGTCACATTCAGCATTCACGACCTCGACCTGAGCACCTCCTTCTACGAGCGATTCCAATTCACAATACACGCCCGCCCCGCCGCAGAGTTCTTCGCGAAACATGTCGTTGGCCTCTGTATCACGGACGACATCCCACAATTGGAAGTCACGAAGATCTTGACCAAGTGGAACCTTGCTGTCTGGACTCAAAAATCGTCTATCACCGGGACTATTCCCGGGGAGGAGGTGTTGTTTCGCAGTGCACCCCCGGCGTTTATGCCCGCGCTTTTTCTGCCATTCTCCTCGTCGCTATCCTTGCTCTCTGCCAATAGGCGGATCCTGCAGCTGCATCCAGGCGTCACACAACTGTCCTTGATCTACACCCGCCCCCGAAGGCGGCTTCCTGCCCTGGGCTGGCTGCCTAACCTGACATCATTGAGATGGGGATACTCGCAACGGTACAGAAATGTGGTCCTAAATAAAATGTCTTGGTTGATGTGAGGACTGCGCTTGCCAGTTAGGACTGTTGGAAGTGAGAGTCGACGATGAAGATGCTCTTTCTCGGGCAGTGGAAGTCATTCAAGCCGAGGCTCATAGAGTATCGATGGACATCTGTGTAGACGATCGTCTTTGGATGGCCAAATTTTATCCGGACCTCCAGTTTGACGCCAAGTTCGCTTCATGTGGCTTCGGATTTTCTCTGGCGGCAGAGCTGATTTGATGATGCGGACGAGTGACGAAAATGTACAGATTGGATTGTATTTCTTGACTATGCGTGGATATACCCTATGGATATACCTATATAACACCGAGTATTGTACCTTCACAAGTCCAGAACATGGATTGTCATTTATAAGTAGAATCTGGGGACAAGAGAATTATAACAGGCGAGATTAATTGTAGGGCGGGAGAGCGCAAGAAGAGAGGGGTGCGACGGGTGTGGGCCTCTACGATGGAAATCTGCCGAGAAATATACAAGCACCAAACTTGAAGGCTATGTGGTTTGGGCAGAGACGTGTTTGAATCGAACGACGACGACAGTGACGTTATCCGTGGTATGTTGTGACATCGCATACTTCAGCAATTTCGAGCTTGCTGCTTGGGCATCGGCGATTTCGCGTACGAGATCAACTACACTTTGGTCGTTCGCAACATCCCATAGCTGACGATCGCAAATCAGTATTAAAAAATTGAATGCACATAAAAGCAACTATGCTCACCCCATCACAAGCCAGAACCAAAAACTCATCCGCCTCGCATAGCTCGGCCTCAGTGGTGTACGGCGCGCCAACCACGAACTCCTTCATCGACGAATCGCCCAGACTCCGCGTGACCGCCAAGACACCATTCACGCGTCCACTCATGACAAACCCGCCAGCGTCAGTTATCCGCTTCGCCTCCTGTTTATCCGAACCCTTGTGGTCGTAGGTCAAGCGCACCGCCTTCCCACCACGGCAGAGCACCGCGCGCGCGTCGCCTGCATTCGCGGTATAAAGCACGCGCCTCGCACCGACTGGGGGTATAGTGACCGTCGTTCCAAGCGCGATATCTTTCCGCGAAGCAGTGGGCGAAGCGGGTCGGGTTGAGGAGGGCGTCGACGTACTGGAAACGCTGCTCGTGAGGCTCTTTAGTGCCTTCTTGATGCGACTGCCACTCGAGTTTTTCTTCTTGGCCTTCTTGTGTTCGTCTGGCGCGTTCCCGTTGCTCTCCTCCGCGCCGCTGCTGTGCCCACTCTCTGCGTCATTGCTGTTTCCGGAACCCGCGGAGTCGGACCGAGGGGATTGCGGAGGCACGTTGACGAACGACTGATGGCCTTCGGAGTCTTCAACACGGAGAAAGGCTGTGACAGCGGTACAGCCGGAATGGATCTTGCCCTCGGACTCTACGCACATGCGGGAGAGGCTTTCATCGACCCTGTGGAAGGTTTCATTGAGGATGTCTGGAATGGGCAACTGAGGGTAGTCGTGGAGTGATGCTAGGAGGTACTGTAAGATTTATTGTCAGATAGACGTGAGGGGCGGAGTATAGTGGTAACGACGCACCTCGTGAAAGTGAGATCCACACCATTCTGCGGCATGTTTCCCGGCATGTCCGTCGAATACGGCGAAGAAACCTTGGCCTCGAACAGCGTCGAAGTCTACGACAAATGAATGCGCATCTTCCATCGTTCTCCGTGCCCCCTTGTCTTCAGATACGCCGACTTGATATGCAGGGTTTTTGGTGGCATGGCGATTGAGGATCTAGAATAGGGTCAGCGATGATGGACAAGACGGTTGGGAGAGCATATCCTGGAATTCACTCCGTGTGTATCCAACTCGACTGTGGTGATAGACTTTGAACGCGCGTTTGGAGAGTCGCTGAATCGTGGTGGCATGATGATGTCGTACAATGTGGTAATGCTAACGCGTTGACGCGATTTGATATCAAGTCTTCCTCTTCACAGACCTCGCTTCAGTATCAGAAATCATAGAATTGCATGTTACTCACGATACAGAGAGAGGTTATAATCTGAAGTCCGTCACACAGATCTTGGACGGGAAGCAGTTAAGTAGTCAGCGAACCTTCTGCCAGCACGATATCAAAGGAGGTAGACGGTACTTACCAACCTCACTCAAAAGCAAGAGGTTTGCAGATGGTAACGAGGATAAAGACAGAAATCTTGTGGAGGCTGTGACAAGTACGAAATCAGGCTGTAGCGATGACCCTTGCATGACCCACAGTCTGCATGACCCAATTATATCCCAATTTGGAAGCACGACCAAATTTGAACAAGTAATACCAATTCTACTACTTGCCAAACTCTCTTTCCACCCCCACTACTTAGGCCTTAGGGCATGGGTGAGCTCCTGCATACAGTCGTTGACCTGTTCATAGCGCCGCCATGACCTCTACGCCGTTCTCATTCTAGCAGACACTTGGTCAATCTTGGGTTACCAAAGTTATCTTTGTCCTGAATCTTGAAACACTTTTACAAGCGCTATTGTCTCATCGCTCGGCGACGCTTCCATTTTCCTAAGTACCGAAGGACTTGTTCGAGGTCACCTGGACCTCCCTGCGTAACAATGGTCAATAGACCGTTTAGGATAATGGAATCGAAGACTCCAAAAGACTCCGGGAGCTTGACAAGTTTCATTTTGTCCATCAACACCTGCCGTTGGGAAGGCCGTGGTCTGAGCACAAGCTTCTATCCGGCCTCAGCTATTGTTATACTTCGCCGCTATGCTGTAGTACCCTCTTGGTTTTTCTCCTTAGCAATCCTGGTCCGAGATTGCCTTGTACAAGAAGTTTGTGCGCGGCCAGCTCGACAACTGCAGCCTGAGGTTCTGTTCATTCGAAATCCACTTTCAAGCTGGCTGCTGTACACCCTTGGTTTTGCATGTGGACCGTGCTAGGACATTCAAAATTTGACTTGGTTACAAGAGGTTACAAGTGCATGCGCCACGCACAGTCTAGTTCCGTTCATTTTGGGCTTCGGGCACTAGTACCAAGTTCACATTAAATATATCTCCATTGAAGGGCTGAACCAGGCGTATCTCACACTTTTACATAGCTTTTTGGTCAGGTTGTATGGTCGGCAGAATCAAGAAATGGGTGGAGGAGGCTTCTGGCCGCCGACTCGAGCCTTGTGCAGCGTTATACAGCTTCCCAGTTGAATGGGCCCGAGCTCTCTCGAGAAGGGGCAAAACCGTGAGTCAGGATGATAGCAAGGCAGTGTCAGGTGGGCACACCAAAATACTTAGCCCACAAGGATGACTCGCCGACCACGACCACTGATAATGTGTGGTTTCAACTGGTTTCAAGTTATAAAAAAAATTACATCGATGTCAAGATCTGCACTGCCAAATCCAATAACGCCGTTATTGGATCCAGAATTTTGCCTCGGCAATGTCCGAAAGGGTTGGCCCTGCGATTTAAGATAATCCTCTTCAACCACACCAACTAGTTTTCTAATCTCCTTCGTCTGAGCGTCTTCGAGGCCTGTGCATGTCTCAGCAATCTGCCGCTTCCAAGCCTTCGTTGCAAGGTGTCCGAATTAAAGCAAGGAAAGGCGCTGTAAAGGCACAGGCAAAGCACGAACCCACAGGTCAGGCATTGCTCTTGGTCATAGCACGGCGCATGCTAAAGCTTGACGATAGTCTTCAGAGACCAGCTCTACAAGCATCTCGAAACTGTTCCAGAAGGCGACTTTGATTTATTTGCCACGAAGCTAGTTCAAGCCGGTTCTCAACTCGAATTCCTCAAATATGCTGACGGTCTCTTCGAAATCATCCTCGTCGGCGGGCTCATTCAGCCCGGAGGCAGCTACATCGACGACGGTGCCCCGGTATCTCCGTTCACGATATTCAACACCAAGGAGCCAGTCCAGGTGGACGATATAAAGAAGTACATTGAGGTCCTCAACAAACTCATCAGAAGGTGCGTGTGCTGGCTCCTCACCCCATCCAAGTGTTCACGACAGGGTTTCTATAGGTACAAATATCTTCAGAAGCCTCTAGAGGAACTCGCCCTCCCAGGCCTTCTCCAATACATCAACCGCTGGTCGCCTGCTCAGAGGGACAAGCTGGCGATCGCAGTTGGCCTTTTGATATCCCAATCACTGGCGAATGCGTCATGCCTCTCCGCCTTGACCAAAGATCACTTGGTTAAAAACGGTACGGTGCCCCCGCGTATTGCTCTTCGGGACGACGCTCTCATTCCCCTTTTCGCGCAGACGTCTCGGCTAGCGTCATCACGCTCATTTTCCGCGCCTACTTGGTCGATCAGTCCATGGAGCACCTCTCCGCTGCCCTCAAGAAGGGTGGCATCAAGGATCTCCTCGCCTTCTTCCCGCCCAACAAGCGCGAGGGCAAGCACCTGGAGGAACACTTCAAGAAAGAGGGCCTTCCCCAGGTGGCGGAGTGGTGGGCGAAGAAGCAGTATGCTGGCGTCAAAAGCGATCTGATTAAGGACCTCACTGAGATGTGCGAGCGGGAGGACACCCCTGAACAGGTGAATCAACAATGACTCTGGATGAGGTGTCACTCAGATCCTGGCAGATCATCACCGCGATCAAAGCACGTCAGGAGGAGACGCCCCTCCCCGAGGTCGAGCTCGTCACCTGCATCTGGGCTGGTCTCCTGGCCTCCGTAGACTGGAGCACCCGCCCGGACCAAATCGAAAATCTCGCTTTGCGGGAAGTGGGGGTGTGTTTCGCTCCCGCTAACGGTTCCCGCCGTTAATCTGACGAGGTTTATTTCTTTTTCTCCCATTCTAGAAATATGCCCCGATTCTGGAGCCATTCTGCAATGGCGCCAAGACCCAAGTTGCGTTGATCAACGTTGTGCAAGTTTATTGCTACGAAGATACGCGCATCATCAAGGCCTTCCCCCAAATTCTCAAGGTATTATTGCTGATCGATGAAGCCAATGGACTCTGACCTCACATTCTCACTCCAGGTTCTGTACAATAAGGACTGTATCTCCGACCAGGCTATCATCTACTGGCACCAGAAGGGTTCCAAGCCTCAGGGCAGACAACATTTCCTCAAGAGCACTGAGCTTTTGGTCAAAGTCAGTCCCTACTCTACCACTCGACACACTGCACATGTTGATCTCATCATTTCTTTCACAGTTCTTGCAGGAACAAGAGGACTCTGACTCGGAGGAGGATTGAAGGATGGCTACAGAGTTCCCACTGCTACGCAACGAAACTATTTCACTCATGAGATGATGATACTATCCTTACATTTCAAGATCGTTGTTAAATTATAGAAATCTCGCAATTTATGACCACGCAAGCCCAAAGAGGTACACTGATAAAGCAAAGAAACAAGACCATAATGATACACACAAGGAACAACAATTTGGTATCCTATAAAGACAAAAAAGGCGGGGTGGGGACAAGGTGCACTTAGTTCGGTCCGACAAGAGAAGGACAAAGTGACAGAGAAACGGTTGAAAGGATGAAGGGGATGCCAGTACAAAAGACACCATTTAGAGTAGAACACCTTCGCTAGCAGTTTGTTTACCATGCCTCAGGCATAGATTGGAACTCGCCTGTCCATCCATTGGCTCCATTCATTTGGAGAAAAATGCCATCTGAACCGTTGACGGGCAGACCAAGATCCGCTAAACTCTGGAAGAAAAAGGACGTTAATGCTGCGGCTCATGTCGCGGAAGGTTTCTTACCTGCTCCTGGAGCCAGGGCGGAATGGCGGAGGGGCTGAAAATGCCACGGTCGGTGGTAGGCCACACGAACCCGAGCTCCTCCATGGTGAAGGGAGGAGGCATTGCGGGGTCCACGAAGGTCGGGGAGACAATCATGTCTTGTGCGAAGGATGGAGGAGGCACCATCGGTGCAGACGTGTTAATCCCGCCGACCATTCCGGCTTTCCGGCGCAAGTTCGCCAGCATGATGCGCAGGGCGAGGGCGTAGCTAAATCAAACATTGGATGCATCAGTCTGTCGTGAAAGAGCCCACGGAGGAGATGAAAGGACTTACCGCTCAGCTGCGACCTCGGATAGGAGCTGGGCAAGCTGCTCGACTTGTCCGATAATTGCGCCTAGGTCCAACTCGGCAGGGAATAGACTGGCCATCTTGAGTAGAAAAAGACCAGAGAAAGCCGCGGTGACGAGACTGTCGTGGACTGCATAACGCAGAGCAGCACTGTTGGACTGGTCAGCATCACCATCCCAGAAAAGGAAGCCGAGTGGACTTACCGATACTCGGGTGATGTCAGGAAAATAGACAAGCAATTTGACGCAGCATCTTTAGCCTGGAAGGCCAGCTCGCGTTGTTCGAAGGGCATTTTGTCCCAAGCGACGCCTCGAAGGGCGACACAGACGACCCAGAGCTTGGCATAATGGAGTTCGCCCGCGAGGATCTTTCGTAGGAGAGAATCTTGGTCCATTGTTTGGCCTGTCGCGCTCCGGATCAATGGAAGCCAAAAGTAACCGCAGGAACAAGAAACGCACGATGCAGCTCGTCGCAATCGGACCACCATTTGTCCAACGCTACGTTTGCGCGGCGGATAAACGCCAGCGTGTTGTGATTGACCTGCCCATTAAGCGGGGCGAGGGTCTCGTAAATTTGAGCTGTGCAGGATAAACCTCGGTGGTCAGCGATGTGCCGGGTGGTGCAACGTGCCACGACTTACTCTTCTGGGCGATGAGTTCAACCTGGGAGATCAGGCGGACGTCGGTAGGTGAGGTCATGGGGTGTCTGAGCAGTACGCGGCAGTGGCGAATCGAATTCTTGTCCCGAAGAACGATGGGACGACCTGTGCCAAGGCTCATCCTATTGGCCTGGGTGAGTGTCATGTGCGGCGCGAGCAATGTATAAGTACACACTGGTGATCGAACCAGTAGAGGCAGAGCCAGATTCTGGCGGAGACCACTGAACAGTGAGTTAATTAACGCAAGATCGGGTAATGCGATGGATTAAGATAGGTACCGAGGTCGCGCTCTTGGTCCGGAGTGCGCTGTTTACCCGTATCGTCAGCTAATTTCTCAAGTGCTCGGTGAAGACCAAGGTCCAACGCCATGCGCATAGCATGTCCGCTGGGTAGCCACCCGTTGGTGCTCCATGCTGCCAATAGCAGCATGCCTAGGAAAATGTTAGTATCAATTTGACGGTAATTAAAAATGACGTCCACGACGCACCTTGAACAGCCTCCTTCCGGACCACCGGGCCAAAGAGCGAGGAGCGGGCGATGCCTTGGGCTTCCTCAAGGCACTTGTAGAAAGTTGGGCTGAGCGGTCCGTTTCCACTGCGGATTTTCCCTGCGACCGCTAAGATTGCGTCGAAGGTCCAGGGCGTGCGCTCCATCAAGCTTTCATACGTATCGTACATCGGGTCGAACAACGGTATAAACAGATGACATCCCGCAAAAAAGCTTGTAATACCATTTTCAGTATTCTTCAATACGAGCGACGGTCGGGATGGTCAATTACATATTATATAGTTCCCGGGCCTCAGCGTCGCTGACCAAGCCCTGGGGGAGAGGTATTGTTAATTAAACGTTGGGAGCAGACGGAAGGGGAACACTAACCTTCTCTACCACGTGGGGAAACGCGTTCCGGGGGATAGGTTCGGCCCTTTTGCGCTTCTTAACTCTGGAAAATCACAGCTATATTAGAGCCAGTTGTCACGCAGTTAGTGGATACGAACCGCGGTGGTTCAGCTGACGGCACCGCCGCCAGTTCGGCAGCGGCGTTTGCCAAGCCTTGCAATGCCTCAATCGGAGCGTTTAGAGTGGAACGGGGGAGCGTGTCTTCAGATTCGTCATCCGACGACGGTGCGGTGCTGGGTACGATCCCGTATGTGGCGTATTTATGGGGCTAGGTGGCGAAATTGAAATTAAGTCACGGGATCGACGCGTTGTAGCAAGATGGCCAGACTCACAGGAGGCGCGAATCCAGGGAGAGGTGGAAATGACCTGGGTCGGTCTTGAGGCGGGCCCATGTCGAAACCATTACGGTGCGGTGGAGGCGCAAAGGCCGGCCCTTCTCTGGAGGGACCCGGACCGTTGTTGTACATGGGTGGCGAAGGATGTTGAGACATGGGATTATTCTGTGATTGCACAATCGTCAAAATCCTGTCGAGAGATGACTGCATCCCAATCATCTGGCTCTGCATAACCTTCGGGGATATAAGCAAGTAGTTAATTTTTGAATGAAGAAAAGTGTGTACCAGGTATTGGCCCTCAAGACGAGAAAGGCGCCTGAAGTCTCACATTAGCGGACGGATCTCAAAGACCAGCGAGATATGCTCACTCAACACTAGGAGCATTGAGAACCTGCACTGGCTTCTTCTCTGGCTTTTCGTAAATGCAAGGAATCCCGTTGTGCGCACAACGCCGGCAAGGAGCCTGGTGAGACCCGGGCCGGGGCGGGGGGAGGCGGGCCACGGTGAGCAAAACGGCGCGATGTATCCGCACAGATGTTCTTACCTCGCCTTCACATCTATTTTTTCCTTTCCTGCAGGCAGTACATGCCCGTGCGCCTCTTTTCGGGATGTGGGATGCTGGGCCCGGACCACCCGATGTAGACTGGTCCATCCTACCGGCGCCTTCGCTGTCCGTCCGCCTTCGTTTCTGAGTGTTCTCCGAATCATTTGAGACTGCAGGACTGAGCGACATTGTGGGGTCTGCGGAAGAGGATAATTTGAGTGAACAGCAATATATCGTGCAACCACCGTGTCCAGACCGTGTCCAACCGACGGGTCCCGGTTTAACGGGCCTGTCTGCCTGTCACACCTCGTCACAGCCGTCACTCATGACCATCCTCCCATAGCCTCAACATAGCCTCCCATTCAAGTTCTCATTCAAATATTCATCGATATTCAAATACTCATCCTTTAACTGAGTTATGTACCGTTCTAAACTCACAAAAAGCCTCGGCCTCAACCCAAATGCTTCAGTAGGCTTCATCTGTGGCGCGCGTCCGAGTCTGCTGAGATTCCAGTACCGATAACTTTTTCGGAAGACATCCCTGGGCCAATGCTACTCGCAATCTCTCGTTGAATCATACACCGCACTTGCGCGAGGTGTGCGGGGTGAGTGCGGGGAAAAAAATTCCCCGCACTCCCGCGCTGATCTATGTACATCTTGCTCGTGAGACGGTTATAAATAAATTGTGTGCCTCGAATTCATCTTTCGCTCCTCCACTTTTAGGTGAAGGAGCCGTGGCGTCTTGAATGAGTTTTTTGTCGGATTTAACGGCATTCGAAGTATTAATTATACCTACCTCATGATCTACTTATGTCGCCCCGGCCGTTGTCACCTTAATTTGTAATTTAATCCGACATTTATGTCTTCTTCCCCGCCCCATTCAAGAAATATCCTCATAGTCCTCGTCGATCTCCAGGAACTTGCGAATTTCTGCCGGGTCAACACCGTTCTGGCGAGTAAAATGCGCCAGGAGCGTTCCATAATTATCTAGGTGGTCCATATGCGTATGGATGGCGCGAACGTTCGGATTGGTTATTCATCGAGGACCAGGAGGACAGGGTCGGAGAATACGCACCGGTCCACCGCAATGCAGCTTCCTTCGCCAGGAACACCGCGCGCTTTGTTTCTTCGATCTTCACGGGGTCGCAGTCGCCATATGCGTTAAGCTCGTTCTCGAGCGCGACCACCTGCTTGCGCAGCTCAGCCAGCCTTGCGAGCGCTTGGGAACGCGATTCCTGTTCGTAAGCCACAGAGTGCGAGTCAGTGGGTGGAGCGTCAGAAGCGGATACATTTGTGGTCACGGAGTCTGGCCTTGCGGCGCTCTCGATTTTAATATTTTCCTTGACCTCTGCGAGCTGCGCTAGCTGTCCGTCACGGATCTCCTTCGCGGAGGATAGGCGCGCTTGTATCTGGATTGAGCAGTGAGTCTCGCCTGCCTTCGACGTTCTACGTGTCACTTAGCCTCACCATTGCACCCTGCTGAGACGGAAAGCTCCAGAAAACTAGCGAGACGGGGTGAGAATAGGTGCATATATGCAAGGTTTGGTGACGTGCAGTTGGAAGAGCCGATCTTGTCGCCTTGTACCAAACCATCGTCGACGAGAGATTGGAGGACTTCTTTCACGGATTGAGATACTGAAATAACACTCGGTTCATACTGTCCGCTCTGTTTATCTGGAAAGAACGTACCAATGCCCTTCATCTTCGGCCCCAACTTCTCGAGCTCTTTCAGCTGCAGTATGTGTCCAAAATGAGATTCTGCCTGTTTGGGTTTGGTTCACTGACCTGGTAAAAATCTTTCTTAACATAGTTGATCAGGTTAGCATGGTCAAGTTCCAGAACAAGTCGATGATTTGGGCTCACTGTTTCATGGAAAATCTCCAACAGCCTAACACGTTTTTCTTCAGCTGTAACGCCTCTTGGCGCCTTGCTCAGCTCTTCAGTCTACGTGGTATTCGCGTAGTACATGCGATGCGTACCATTTGTGATATCTTCTGAAAGAAAGTCGGAAAGTATACAGCTCAGTTCGTTGTCGCGTCGCGTTGGATTATTGATCATCACATGATTGGATTACGGCCCTGACCCTCTTCACACCTAGTACTTAGTAGTACATAATTACTGCGATTCCACAAAGCCGGCCTGTACCTATATCTGCTATTGAACAATTGCGAAACTTGGGGGTTATCATGGCTCACAAAGGTGCATGTTTTCTCGCTCATATGTGCGTCCCGCCAGAGTTGATCCTCGGTTCTTTACGCACTGCTTGGTTTATCTGTGGCATGCAAACTCACTGAATCGGAGGGGCGCAGGCGGCTTGAGTTTGATATGACATTGGTCTGGCCACGAAGGCGAGACGAGATAGGATGCGACGCGACGCGACTGATCACGGCACCTGCTCACGTGCCTCCCGCGAAATATCAATCAAAATTAAATTGAAAATTATGAAATTAATCACTTCTCTCGAGTCTCAACATCCTCCACACGCTTGCCCCCCAGTGTTCCAGTTGTCGCGACTGCAATGCCGCCATTACCTCCTTGGATCCCTTCCGAAATTCAGAGTGATGCTCGGCACCTCCAAGAGCTTCGCCGCACGGTTCACGGTTCGATGCACTACACGCCACATATTCTTACTTGTTTACCCCCGACTCCCGAGTCCCAGTCGCGTTGCCCAGAATTTCTGTCATCAGCCTCGACCTGGGTGATGGCACACGGGTGCCACCTGGCCATCGCGTCTCCATCGACATGAAGGCAGTACATTTCAACCCTGCTGCCTATATGGCCAGGTATCCTCGATATGATCTCTTTCGCTTTTCAAAGGTGCGAAGACGAAGATGGCGCTAGTTCAACATATGGGTTTGCGACGCCAGACAGTAACGTAAGTTATTCCCCTTGCCATGATGCCATCAAAGTATCTCCTCACACAGAGTGTATACTTTACAGCACCTACCGTTTGGTGCTGGTAAGCCGTCGATAGCCGGGGGGTCCTTTAAATGGAATTCTGACTAACTGACTAAATTCGACAGGCCGACATGCGGTAAACTTGCATGTACCAGAGCTGAAGATCATGCTGGCTCACATTCTCCTGAAATGCGACATTCCATACTCTCCTGGTGTCTCTAGGCCAACAGCCATGACATTCGACGGCGCGATTATCCCCGGTACCAAGGCGTAGATGGTATTCACGCGAAGACACTGAAGTAACATCTGAAGTGGCAAATGGTCATCAAGACCCCGTATTTAATGCCATTTTCGCGTGTATACGGTCTTCGTATTTCGGCTTATGGTGAGTCAAGGGGGGACGTCTGTATTGTCTAGACCGGAGGGAGCAAATGGTATCGTAGTGCCTGTTATTAGCTGCGAATCGCAGAAATGATCCGGTACTGTACATGTAGATATATGTATATGCCAACAAAGAACATATACCTCATCCCTTGAGAGATTACACAGAACCGAAAAAAGAGAATATGTGCTAGGTACAAGTCCGTTGTGGATAATGACAAGGAAAGCCAGATGAATCAGTGGAGGGAACAGAAAGGGAAGGAAGGGAAGGGAAGCCAGTATTGAAAGGTGAATGTGAGTGGGCAGGGTACTGAGTATATCCACAGAGAAAGAATGGGTTCCAAAATGAGAATCATCCGAAACACTGGAGCTTTTTGGACAGTCAAGAGCAGTTCAGCAAGAGGGATTATGACGGACACAGACACAGATCACCGGAGGAGATCGAGACGTTGGTCGTTTGACGGGTACCGGTACGCCACAAAGTCAGGGTCTTGGGCGACGCGTTCCTCCAGCACTTTTCGGGAAGTCACAGACAGGCGTGGCTGCGGGACGCCCGTGCTGAGCGCACTATGCCTCGATGTCGACGTGGCATAACCATTCACACCAACGTCGTCTAAGCCACCCGAGCCGGATCGCCGCATCGGGGGAAACTGGTGCTGGGCCTGCGTGACATTCTGGTCGACATTCTCAGACTCACGAGGGGTACTTTTCTTCCCCAGCAGCGAGGCAAATCCGAACCTGCTCTTCCGTTTAGTGGGGGGTGTCTGCGCGGGGATGATGTCTCTGAATTGGTCTAGAGGACCGAGGGAGCGGCGGGAGGCCCCAAATTCGTCGTAACGGGGGCCAAAGTTGGTCGTTTGTTGGCGGCCGTTGAGAGGCATCGTCTGGACGGCTAGGTTAGGGCGGCTCGACAAGCCACCAAAAGACTGGCGGCGGACGTCGGGGGTGCGGAATGGGGCGCTCGGAGGAAGGAAATCGTGTGCGGGATTCGAGCCGGGGGGCAGCTGGCGGGGATCATAGGTATAAACGGTTTGTGGACGGGGTTCTCCGTTGGGCATGCGGGTAACAGCTTCAGCTGGCAGGGGAGGGAGTGATTTCTCCCTAGACATCATAGAAGGTGGTGGCGATGGGCGCGCAAAGCTGGGTATTGGAGGAGGGGGGGATATATTCCGAGACCGGCGCTGGCGCATGTTTGGTTCGGAGACCATGGGATGGACGTTACGCTGAGCGGGGGGCTTGCTAATCGTGTCATTCTGGAAGTGGTTCTCCTTGTCGTCGTGGTCGGCCTCGACGATCTCTACATCAGGGCCAGAGGTACGTGAGGAGGCTGGGGAGGGGATGGCACTAGATGAACCAGTAGACGGCGACATACCAGGAGATGCGGATCCTGCTGGTTTAGGTGATGCAAGTGAGGGAAGGGAAGGGTTAGATCCGTGCCGACCGCTGGCAGCCCGCAAATCACTCGGGCCGCGATTAACAAGGTACGATAACGGGGGTGGAGGTGCAAGGGGAAGATCATCTTCGGTTCTGTCCAAGGACTGAGAAGGATCGCGACGCGTCGCGTTTGCTTGTTTGTTAGAACCAGTTACGATGCCCCAGATCTTGGCAAGTCCTTTTTTCTTCTTCTTGGGGTTGCTGTCATCAGCTTGATCATCGCGCACTTGTGTCTCGCTGGCTTCTGGTTGGTCAGACAGCCAGAGTTGACTTCGGCGCGATGTACTGAGCTCCCGCGGGGAAGTGCCAATTCGCTGCGTTTCGCGCTGAAGACCAAGGCTGTGGAGAAAGGTCCAAGATAAATCTCTGTAGACAGCGATGGAAGGAAATGAAACGCACTGCATATCGATCATACTTCCTGACTGGATAGCAGAAGGTGCCAAGCTATCCTGGCTTCTCCATCCTGCACTGAGATTCTTGAAGCCAAAGAATTTCGCCCTGCGAGGGGACGCAGAACCCATACTATGAATCTCCGAGAACGATGCTTGCGAATAAGCCCTGGGCAACTCTGGACGGTCAATCGGCGCAGTGAGCACACTCGTCGGGCGCGCAGAGTTGGGTGAATACGGCGAATGCGGCCTTAGACCATAACCGCCGTCGGTCTGAGGTACGCCGATGCTGTTGGAAGAGATGATCGAAGTCATATCCATAGTGGACCCGCGGGACAACTTCCTCGCGCGGCGCTCCTCCCTCCGCTTTCGTTCCCGGGCCTCGCGCTCTTCCTTGCGAACGTCTACGTGTTCGACAATCATGCCGTTCTCGAGCAGAGTGATCTCCCGAGACTGCGAGCGAGCATGGGTGTTGTGCTGCGGGGTGGTTGGCGATATCGGGGGCTTGATACGCAGGCCGCCGATTTCATCGGCAGGGCTGGTGGCGTTACCAATGTCGTATGCAGAGCGTCGAAGCTGGGAGTAAGTGTCGCGCATCTTACTGTCAAGCTGCTTGGCCTCTTGCATGGCACGGGCATGCGCGAGAGCCTCGGCCTCGAGGAGCGCCTTTTGCGATTTGATGTAATTTCGCAGCGTCTGTTGCCGCGATGTAGGTTCTCGGGGATTCTGACATGATGACGATAAGTCAAGCGGGAGACGCACAAAAAATGAATACGTACGATGCTGAGCCACAGCTTGACATTGGGTTCTGTAAGGCGGCCTCCCTTTACTCTGGGCCTCTTCGGATCATCGATAGTGACGAGCCCCTTCGCGTCGTCTTCCTCTTCTCGCCGTTTGAGTTCTTCGAATTCGGCATCACTCTCCCGCTCCCACACGCCTGGGGAGGTGACATCAACATCTGCCATGTCCTCATCCCGCATTGCGCATTCCACGCACACCTCCTCCTGCGGGGGCGGGCGTGGGGAATATGAAGGCTTGATAGGGGTCAGCGTGGTCGGGGGTGTGATATAGGTGGGCTGCAAGGCATACGCGCGATGCTTGGGAGCGACCGGGGGGTTATATGATGGGGATGCGGATAAGGGCATGATGGGGTAGTCGCCGTTGATTTTGCCACCGCCTGCACCAATGCCTGCTATCGGCGATGTAGAACGCTGGACACCTAATGGAAGGACGGAGGTGGAGTCCCCGGGAACGGGTGATGGTGCGTTCTTGATGTCCTGGCTGGCTCTAATGGGAATTCCATTAGCTGAACCACGCGAAGGTACACGTGAGACGGTGGTATTGTCATCCAGGCTATACCGCTCGACGACCCGACGATTCGCACCGGGAGGCAGGGCGTATGAGAGGGCGCCCCGCTGTGGCCCCAGAGACTGGGACTGAGACTGCGATTGAGACTGGGATCTCAATGACTGGATATCCGCCGAGTTTGCAGAGAGTCTTGATGGCTGCTGCTGGGGATGCAGCATCTCTTGATTCTCCCTTTGTTCGGGAGCCCAGCCTGAGCTTGAGCCTGCATCACGCTGGGGCCCATTGTGCTGGTAGCTCCTTCGCAGGAAGCCTTCGTTGCCGTTCGACGAGTTCTCCCACAATGACCGCTCTGCTGACCCGAATACCAACGTGCTGGCGTGATGAGTGTTCTTGGAAGGAAGATTTGGGTATCGGTTCTCCTGTAAGTCGAGCTCAGCCACGAGGGCGCGCCCCGGATATACAGCAGCGTGCATGTTGGGACCAGCAGCATCGTTTCGTGAGGGATGGAGAGCAGCCATCATGCTCGCTGCGAGGGTTTGGCTGCGCTGTTCGCTTAGGAGTTCGTCGTGTTGCTGGTTGGAGTCAAAGCACCGTAAAGCTGGTGGATTAGAGCGTTGTGCGGCCTAGTAACACGATTGGCTGGCCCAGTTGAGACGCGGGTGAACACCACGTCGACGTCGAAAACCAACGCTGGCGGCTCAGCACGGAAAGGAGAATTATTAAGACAAGCTCAATCAAACGCCCGTGCCTCCACCATTTGTGAATTCGGCTATCATGCCGTTCTGCCTGGTTGACATATTTTCTCAGGTGTATCATCAGTAATTGCCTCAATTCTTACCCGAATCTTCCTCTGACCTACATACCCAGCTAATCAGAACGTCAGAAAGTGCCATCTTTATGTGACTGTATACCAAGTGTACTAGAATACTGTCTATCATGTATAACTATTACTTGCGGTACCTTGATGGAAGATGAATAAAAATCCGGAAACAAAAGTAACCAGAACACTTGCCAGAGGACACCCTTTCTACTTCTCCGCATCTTGCGCTGGAGCTGCAGCATGCCATACAGAAGAGCCTCGGCCGTAGGAGGGCAGCCAGGTACATATATGTCCACAGGAACGATTCCTAAAAGAGGTCCATTCTAAGCTTTCCTATGACGCAAAAAATATGCAATACGCACTGTCGCATCCCCGCACAACCGAGTACGAATAATGGTAGTAACCTCCACCGTTCGCACACGAGCCCATGGAAATGACCCAGCCTATCAAACCCACTCAGTTTCCGCCGGATACCAGTGAAAATTATAGAAAGGTTCACTCACGAGGCTCAGGCATCTGATCGTACACTTTCCTCAATGCTGGTGCCATTTTGTTCGTGAGTGTTCCCGCGACAATCATGATGTCGCTCTGACGCGGACTGGCACGGAAGACAACACCCAACCTGTCCTGGTCGTACCGGGCGGCGGCCATGTGCATCATCTCGACGGCACAGCATGCAAGACCTAAAAAAGAGAAAAAAAAGGTCCCGCGCCCATCAGGCGCACACGCGAGGAGAGTTTGCGAGCACAACTCACCGAATGTCATCGGCCACATCGAACCCTGTCGTGCCCAGTTGGTGATCTTATCCAGCGTTGAGAGCACATATTCTGATTTAAAAGAGTTCAAGATTTCTTCTGGTGGATTATGGTGGTAAAGGACGCACCAGCTTTGTTCTGGGGGTGCTCGAGGCTGTATTGGTTTGAACCGTGCTGTGCGAGCGCTGTGATTGGCTCCGTCGCAGAGGTCGTCGCAGCCGGCGTAGAGGGTTCGGCGAAATTAACACGCGAAGTGTGCAGAGAGCGATATGCTATGGTGATCGTCGACCTCAACAGGCGCCCCTACAGTTAAGTTGACAATTTGCTCACTCTGGAGACCCACAATGGGTCTGAAGGCTGCCCGTCGTCCAGCGCTGGACACTGAAGGCGCAAGAGCATGGTTTAGTGACTCATTCATTAGATAAAATGGAGAACTGTGCGCACCAGCAGCTTTAATGGCCAACGACATGAAGGTGGGTATGGAGGTAAGGACGAGAATTCACGTCTCCCCATTGGCTGGCAAGAACCGGAGTTTGCCACGTGATCAACACCTCTAATATTTACTCGAACTTATCGTTTCGTTACCTCGTAAGTAGTCACAGCGCGATAGAATCCTTGAACAAAACGCTTGAATTCTACGGTGTTAAGTATAATGTCTCCTCTGGGGATATGTGTGTATTACTTGTATTTTTTCTGAGTCTCGACTGCCAATCCCGAAAATTTGTCAGCAGCACGTGTCTGTCAGAGATCAACGCCACAGTGACACAGGAAAGTTTGCTATCACATCTTCCACCATTTCCTCTGATTTTCGGGCATGGAACGAGACCCCGTAGCGCAGGAACGTGACATTAAAGGTTGGTCTAAAGAGTTAATTGTTCCCGGCTCTTGTTCTACAGCCTGCGTGTCATAGATTCACTCCGGCGGGCCAAAGGAATCCCGGATAAGACAGGGTCATTGGTGAGGAGCATCTGCTTTCCACCGACCATGGTTGCTGAACTGTTATAGCGCCGGGAAACGCTCAAACGCCTCATAGACCTTACGCACTCGCCGTACCCGAACCTGAAAATCATTGCTGCACAGAATATCCGCTTTTTGTTCAATGATTTTCCTGAGCTCGAGGAGGAGGCCATCAATGCTGTTTACGACTTGTGTGAAGACCAGGCGCCAAAGGTATGTGGAGGCTGTGATGATAGAGACCGCCTGACGCGTGGTGCAGGTCCGGATAGAGGGATATACCGCTATCACACACCTCTCCAACGCAAGCCCTAGGTTAATCCGGCGAAATGCAGACGTTTTGCTGCAGTTACTGCAGAGCGGCGCGTCCTTTCACCCCTCATTCCGATGTATGCTGATGAATGCAGTCTTCAGACGAAGCCGACGAAGTCAACGTCGTGAAGAAGGCACTGACCGAACACCTCGATATGGATCCCAAAGTTACGCTGAGTGTCCTGTGTGACCAAATCGCCCCGGAAGACGACTCCGCCGACGAAGAAGAGCGAAGCAGGCTGCGAGATGTCGTTCTCAAGTTCTTGACAGGGGCACGACGAGCGATTGTGGAGCGTCATGCGCTACCTGGGAGTGAAGCAGAGGAGGCTTTTGTCGATTCGTTGGTCACCGTACGTGGCTTTCCTTTTTCCTCAAGTTCTAACCCACACGCATCTACCAGGCAATCTCCAAATTGGAACTACGTGACGTAGAAATCATTGTCGAGGACCTACTCATACCGCTGAAGGCCTTCCAGGTGTCTTCAGCCCGTGGACATACTCTGCTCCAAGCCCTGCTTAACAAGGTCGCTGAATACCTACCAAAGGGAACGCGATCAGGTGACATCTCGTCGCTGCATTCCGCGCAGCCTTTCCTCGATCTCGCGTCTTTCGTCGTGGTGGAGAAGCAAGCGGCACCGGCCATTCAACTCCTTCGGTTTTATTGCACCTCGATAACGACGAAAATGACGCTGCAGAAATTCTCAAAAGCGGATCAGCGGTTGATCGTTAGCCACCTGGCCAATACTTTGGTTACTGCCAACAATAACACACAACCTGAGGATGAAGGCGTGCCGTTGGAGACGCTGCGCAGACAGGTCGTT
The DNA here is from genome assembly GCA_018850815.1 of Asterophora lycoperdoides. NCBI lineage: Eukaryota > Fungi > Basidiomycota > Agaricomycetes > Agaricales > Lyophyllaceae > Asterophora > Asterophora lycoperdoides. The sequence goes on from JABCKJ010000030.1 coordinate 22,707, forward strand.
GATTCTTGCCCGTTCCTGTTGGAGGTAAATGGTTTTCTCATCTTTCATTTCTGGTCTGATGCGGGTTAGGCACTCCAACTATCTCCAACGGCGCCGGGAAAAATTATCAAGGCTGCTGTCATCCTACTTCGGGCATGCGTTGATGTACGCTTTCCTCCAATGTTGCTTACGGACGTCTGACGGTCCCATGTAGCGAAAAGACACGGCGCATTGGACTCCCCCACCAAACTTGATCACAACTTTGAGCACAATACAGACGACGGTCACAAAGGAACAATCTCAAGATGTTCACGACCTAATTAGGGTTCGCCGTGGGCCTCTTCTCGTTTTATTCGTGTGTATCCAACATCTTCTTCTCTGTTTGGGCAGTCGCTAGTTCCGCCGCCTCCAAGTTCACCGGTAATCGCAAAAGCGCAAGCACCACAAAAACAACAAGCCACCACAGAAGCACTGACGTCCTCCCATGCGAGGAACGGCCTCCCCGCCCGTCCTTTGGGGTCTTCGTCATCGTACCCCGCACGGCGAATGCACATAGCATCAACGTCAAGCTCGCGGACCCGGGACCATGACCAATACCCTGTTGCAAGCTCGCTTCCTCAACAGCAAGCCCCCGCGCCAAGACCACCTAAGCACCAAGTTGCCCCACAACCCTCGACCCGGCCACCCAAGAGACAAAAGAGCAGTGGAGACGTGGATTCAAATTCGGACACTGCCTCACCTTCCCTTCTAGCCCGTCTGACGCTATCTGGGGCTCCGACACCTGGTGTGAACACCATTACAAATGTGAACCATGCCCAGCCTCCAGCAGTGCCACCAGTGTTGGGCCGCCTACAACCATGGACCACGAGTGCGACGACTTCTGCTGCGCCGAGGCCTCGTGTGGCCCCACCCGCTAATAGCCGCCTGCCTCCAAATGGAGAGTATTCAATCAAAGGCGCGGCGAAGCTCGAGGAACAAGACCAGCCGGCTCCTGCGTCGGCAATTCGCAGAAATTCTTCTCATTCGTTGTTGCAGCGACTGCACGGCGAAGGCCACGGTACGCAGGAGGACCGGGGTGCGGGGCGGGGAAGGCGGGGAAGACCATAGCGCTAGGCCTTCGGTGCCTGTCTATATTATTCTTTATTCCATGGTGGGGGATTTGTGCTCTCCGGCGATCCACGGCGGACAGAAGCTTCAAACCACCTGGGAGTGGATTGGGAGTCTGGACTTCATTTGGGCCTCCAAATCCCAAGCTTCTCTCCCAAGGCTGTCGTTTGACATACATAAGTACGCTGTTAATGTTATCACGATTCCCCATGGACTCGACTGTTGCCCCCTCGTGATGTCAACTGTCGTCAGGTTTGATAGGGTTTGATACAGCTGGCGTATTATTGGGCCTTGACACTTGTGCAGCACAGCACTTAACTTACGAAAGCTTGTGCGTCACTTGTGCGTCTGTCCCTGGCAGGGTCCATGGAGGCTATATCTTCCGGCGCCGCGGATACGCACTCTCCTGCGCATTTTGAGTCTGAAAGTCTCAAGAACGAACGTCTGCAGCTGGTCTATGTTACGTGGAGTTCTGTTCCTGGAGACACAATTGCAAATGGCCGGAAAAGTAGGTTGCGGCGACCCCATGGCCCAAACGCGTTTTTGGATTGGACCTTCATAGACCTAGGTTATGCGGGGATACCGCTGACGGTGGCAGTGGCAACCTGTGGCATCCTCTTGATGTGAATTTTCGAAACAGGATTAAAGTGATAACTCCTGGAATGCATAGGCCCGCTGCTCCTCCGCCCCATCGTTTCCGACGATGATATTTTCTCTGTCGTCTTTCATAGCATCTGCGCTGCTAGTGGTCAATGTCTCTGCAAATGTGAGTACTTCGGATCGCCTCTTGATTGTGCAGCACCTCACACACGTTGCTCCAAAACTAATAGATTCTCGCCGGACGACAAACGTCGTTTACGGACCAACATTGCAGCACTGTAGGTGACTTTTATTGTCGGGGTGCCTTTGCTGAGATGCGTCCTATATGGTAGTTCATGTGTGTGACGGCCACCGTGAATGGTTCACATGTAGATTGTGAGTTCCCCTCCACCTTCGACTCTTAAGTCAACGAAGCCAAATCCTAATTGATGCGAACAAAGATGTTCTGTCGAGTCTGGGTAAACGTCCCCTTGGGTGGATGGCAATGTTAGTCGACGAACAGGCTTTTTCCAAGCCGTACTCAATGACAGGCTTTGGTCTTGCAGGGGATTTGGACGACAAATGGCCAATTCACCCATGGTCATTATGTGGGCTCATGAAGGAAAAGTGGTCCTCTCGCAGCGCAGCGCGTCGCAGCATGTAATGCCGACTGTAGACCCAAGTCCTCCGCGAATCGCAACTGCCGTTGACTCTTTAAATTCGGTGAACACAAAGACTGAAATTTAAATTCATTCAAGCCACTAATATACTATTGCAATAGCTCACAGGGGACAGCTCGAGTTTCGGGTACACAATACCTGTGGGTTTCATTGCATGGAAAGCGAATTTCGAGCTGAACTTGACATCCACAGTCGAACGGGGATAAACAACAATTCATCATCTTCGCCTACGGCACCACAAATCCCGGCTCCTCCGATGTCGACGCCGACATTACCCAGCATCTCGAGTACAGGACGGTGTACGTCGACCTGACCAAGAACGCCACTCCCGCTACCACTACCACATCGGATAGTGCCCAGCCAACCAAATCCCACACTGCGGGCTCGGACGACATTCCCCTTCTGCCCTACCAGCGTATGATTGTTGCACATGCCATCTTCTGTGCCGTGGGCTTCCTGCTGTTCTTACCGGGTGGTGCTCTGCTTGCTCGGTATCTAAGGACATACACACCGACATGGTTTACGGGCCACTGGGTCATCCAGCTGATTTTCTGTATGATTTCTTGGCTCTGTTATCCGTGTGGAAGCAACATTTGCTGACTCTTTATTGTGCAGCTGGTCCCACTATCGTCACCGGTATTGCGCTTGGAGTTGCGTCCATAAATAAGGCTGGCGCGCGACATCTCGACGACTCGCACAAGGTAAGCCGTCTTTATTGATAAAACAACTTCCTTGCCTGACGCATCCGCAGAAACTCGGCGTAATAATTTTCGCATTGTACGGCTTCCAGCTTGCACTAGGCGCCGTCATTCATTTCGTCAAACCGCGCAACTCCGCACGTCGCCCCATACAAAATTACATCCACGTCTTCCTTGGGCTCCTTATCATCGTCCTTGCAATGGCGCAAGTCCGCTCTGGGTTTTCCGTCGAGTGGCCCAAAACAACCGGAAGGGAAGCGTTCCCTAACTCGGTCAATATTCTTTTCTATGTGTGGATCGTTGTGAGTGCCTTTCATGACTGGATGTACTATCAAGAAATCTCAATGCTATTTTTATCTTCAGCTCATCACTGTATTGTATCTTGGCGGCCTTGCTTTGCTCCCCAAGCAGTTTAAACAGGAGAACCAGCCCAAACGACTTCCGATACGGGATGAATATAAGGATTATGGTCAATTGTAGCGGGGTGCGTGGACGGGATTTGGGGATTTGTGTTTCGGACATGTTGCCATATTTGACCTCCCTCTCGCTAACTATATGTATACTCGTTCCAATTAGTAGTACCTACGGACAATGTACAGACAGAGATTGTAAAGGATACAGGCTACCAGAATTACTATTAGATATAGCAGAATAACTGTGTTTCTAAGCATCTTCCACCTTGCCAAAAAGCCCTCAGTCGCAACTTGAAGCAGCTTGAAGCCTTTTCCGAGTCCCCGAGTCCACTCACTTGTTAAACGCAGCACCCGATAATCATGCGGTCCGAGTTGAACTTGCTGCCGAGTTGTTGCCATTGGGATGGGCTGCCAGTAAGATATATAGGAGGCTTGCCGAGAACTTAACCCTTGACTAGCAATGCTGCGAATCCTTGCTTCAACGAATCAAATTCAACAACAAGTTCACTGGAGTTCAGAGTCTTTTAAGTATGTAAGTTTCACTGGGTGCGCGTCGACGTCACATGATCGTGCTCTGTTGTCGCTGCCGGGCTCCCGGCTGCCCTCATCTTGTCTTCAAGTGCACGATAATGGGTCTCTATCCAACATCTACTGTCGTTCTAGATGGGGGTCTTGCAAGTCACTCGCCTGGAGCTATGCGTTTTATATCTGACCGACACCCGTAATCAGGGAACGACGCTCGAAGAGCTTTTTGCCATGGATATCTCGAGCTCGCCGCTGTGGTCTGCTCAACAGATCTTGGACCACCCAGAGACTATTTTTGGGACACATCTGGCGTTTTTGCGTGCTGGAGCCAGGATCGTTTTGTCCTCTACGTGCGCACCACGCCCATTTGCCACACTATCATCAAACGCTCCCAAACGCTCACCTCTCTCGCAGGTATCAGGCATCCAGAGAAACATTTAGACGTGCAGGATATACCGATTCCGAGGCAAAAGATACGATGTTGAAAGCCGTCACTCTGGCCAACGATGCCCGGGCGGCTTTCTTGGCTGAGTCTAGTTCAGACGCTACAGTCAAGATAGCGCTCTCACTCGGTCCGTTTGGAGCTTCTCTGTCCCCCACGCAGGAGTTTGACGGTTTTTATCCGCCGCCCTATGGCCCCATGGCCTTACTTGACTCGAACCCCACGAGACCCTTGACCAACGCATTCGATGAGGGCGACGTTGACAGCGAGCAGGCTTCCATATCCGCGCTGGCGCAATTCCACTTGGAGCGTCTTCTCGTATTCGCACAGGATCCAGAGGCCTGGTCCATGATCAACATCGTTGCGTTTGAGACTGTACCACTCGTACGGGAGGTTAAAGCCATCCGCCTTGCCATGCGCTCGCTTCAGGATACTATAGCTCGAGAGGGCATGGTCCTCAAGATGAAGCCCTGGTGGATCAGCTTCGTGCTTCCAGGGGGGAAGTGCCCTGAAACTGGGTTTGCTGGAGGCCCCAAAATGACGGTCGATGATCTAGTGTCTGCTGCTTTGGCATGGACACCTTCGATAGACGGCGACGTGCTGCCTACCCCAACTGGTATTGGTATCAACTGCACGCATCCAGAGTTGATATCAGGACTTGTGCGGGAGATGTCGGCGGTCGTCGAGCAGGTCTGCGGCTCTCAGTCCCTCGAAGAATGGATCAACAGACCCTGGCTCGTGCTATATCCGAACGGCGGGGACGTGTATGATACCATTACTGGTTCGTGGATCGTTGCATCTCAAAAGCAGAGACAGTTGTGGGCTGTGGATCTCAAGAACACCGTCTTCGAGGCATCGAAGAACCGCACCTGGGGCGGTGTTGTGGTTGGAGGGTGCTGTAGGGCCGGGCCTGAGCTGATTCGGAGGCTGGACGAGGAGCTCAAGCCCAATGCTCAGTAATCGTCACGCGGACTCCAAATGTCTATCTGCATGCAGATATCGCTTTAAACCATTCATTCGAATTGCTAGGGCTGACGCCGCTGCAAGTGTCAGGTGCTGTATTATTCCGCAGACGTAGGGAATTGGTCCCGGCCTCTGTCACGCAGGTAGAGTGCGATGGTACGGTATGTGGTCTACGATGGCCCATTCTTGTACTAACATATGTCTCTACAGTAAGAATGTTCCTTCAGGACGTCGGTTACTTACTGAATAAGCTTGAGGAGAGCCTTTTCTCAACGCGTTGAAGCTTCCCAACCTTCCACTGAGTAATAGGCTCAAGCTTCAAGGTTTGATGTCGATACCATCCTGAATAAACACAAAAATTTCGCGCCACCACGCGCCGCTCGAAGCTTGAACAATTGTAAATACTTACATTCGTCGATGTGAGGATGATAAATGGCAAAGCAGGGCGATCAGGAAATTCAACAATGGCGCTCGCGTACGGCCACGTGGGCGTGGTTTGCGGTTTCTTGTCAAAGCTGGTGCCGCCGTTGTCAAAGCGTTGCCGTTCTCTGCCCACCGCCTTCTATCGAGCCCAAATCTGTGCTTATCCTCTAGCGTCTTATTCTGTTGAGGATTGCCATATCGGGGGTCTTTTGTGTGTTTACGCCACGCGTATCGCGACTTCCCAGAAGTGTCCCTTTCAGCCTTACAACAACAGTGACCGCCGGTCAAAGCTCTTCTCTAGTCATCGGGGCTTGAAAGCGCGTAGTTACTATAAAAGCCACCAAATCTCCACAACCGCCCACAACCACCTTTCACAGCTCCCACACTACCCGGACTACCATGCTGTCTATGGACGACTCCAACGAGAATTTGATGGGTGTTGACGATGGGATGGAGGAGACTCAGCAGACTCAGTCGACTCAGCAGGCGTCTCAGCAGGCCAACCCGGTCGTTGACGCGCATCTCTGGGGATATCTTCAGCCATGCAGCGCGAGACTTACCAGAATCGATTTCTGGAAGATCAAACCGCGGTACGCGATCGGACGTAACCAAGAGCTGAACGGTGTCGTCCTTCCCGGATTCAAAGTTAGTAAGTACACGGTTCCTTGACATTGCCGCTTGTGCGCGAATGGGATGGCTTATTCCCTTCAGGCAACACGCACTGCACAATCACCTGGGATGGATCAGAGGATAAGATGAATGTGGTGGTACTCGATCTCTCGAGCAATGGTACCTTTGTGCGTTGCCCCCAATCTAGCCCTCCGCCGTGACGTCGCTGAAACGACCCATGTCTAGATTAACGGTACCAAGATTGGCAAAGGCCAGACACGTATTCTCCGTGAAGGAAACGAAATTGCGTTCGGCACCAGTGTCCCACAGCACCAGAATGACGGCCTCGAAGACTACCGTACGTGCCATCGCGTTAAATCGAGGGGTGCGCTGCTAACTTGAACACAGGCTTCATTTATCGTCATGTCGCTGGCGGACCACCCTTGACAGGGCTGTACGCCTTCTACGATCTCGCTGAAGAGCTGGGCAAGGGATCATTCGCGACGGTCATGAAGGCTATCTGTCGCAGGACCGGTCAGTGGGTCGCCGTGAAGATGATTCAGGAGAGTAGAAACGTCCGGTCGCCTGGAGAGCAGCAGGCGCCCCGCCCAAGGAACGACATCTTCATGCGCGAGATCAGCATTTTGGAACGCCTCAAGCACCCGAATATCTGTGAGCTAAAAGAGGTGTTTTTCCAGGAAGACTCGAACGATATCAGTGCGTTTCTTGGGCGTCAGTTTTTGGGAACCTCGACCTACTGACATGCCTCGCAGACCTCGTCTTGGAACTTGTCGAAGGCGGCGATCTGCTTGATTTCATACTCAAGCACAACGGCCTCTGTATGCTTGAAAGTTCCCGTCTTGTCCACTCCAGGCTGACACTTACTTAGCCGAACATATGGCCCAGCACATCACATATCAACTGTGTGATGCACTTGCAGTATGATCCTTTGTTCCTTGGCCCAACACCGTCGCTTAATTCCTCTCCAGTATATTCACTCACAGAATGTCACTCATCGCGACCTCAAACCGGAGGTGCGTATAGCCGTCGTTTCCAGCGGTCAGCGGCTCACAACACCCTCAAAACAGAACGTACTCCTGACCAAAGATAATCCACCGATCGTCAAGGTTGCCGACTTCGGTCTCGCGAAATTTGTGGACAGCCTGACCATGCTAAAGGTCTGTTGCTTCGGTGCTTCGGTTTCAAGTTTCTTTCTCATTTAGACCGTTTTTTAGACCATGTGTGGCACCCCGAGCTATTTAGCACCCGAAGTTGTTCGACAAGAGAACAACGAGGGCTATGACAACCTGGTCGACAGCTGGAGTGTCGGCGTCATTGTCTTCTCCATGTACGTCCACCGTGGATGTTTGATCTCATGATCTACTAACATTTATTATAAAGGCTAACAAACGCCAGCCCTTTCATTGAGGATGATACTCAACGGGATATTCGCACTCGAGTATCCGAACGCTCTATCGACTGGGGTACTCTTGTAAATGCAGGTGTTAGCGACGATGGTATATATTCCCCATCTTCCTGCTATTCTGCTCTGACATTGCTCTCAGCCCAGAAGTTCATTGCGCTTCTTCTCGAAGATGATCCTCGCAAGAGAATGACGCTCACCGAGGCTCTTGAACATTCCTGGCTCAAGTCATACACCCGGGTATACGACCATGATGGAATCAATATCATCAACGGCGCTTTACCCACAACAGACTCCTCCATCATCTCAGCCACTTCATCCCTCGACAGCTTCCGTGGTTCAGTGAACGAGGGTTTCCAGAACATGCACCTTCAGCCCGGTTCAAGTGTCCCTGACGTCCCAGGCGCTTTCCCCAACGCCGGGCCTTCCAATGGTGCAGGGACTTCCCATGTGAATCGCGAGGGCTCCAAGACGGCACCCCTCCAGCGCGGAAGCCATGTCCTGCAACAAGCAGCCGAGGAAGGCAAGCAAATCCCGGAGCCGTCTTGGGAGATGATCGCGCATGCCGCCGCGCAGCAACAGCACCAGGCCGCTGCCGGTCCAAGCAACTCCAACCCCATTGCGAAAGGGCCCAACAAGCGCGTGCATGCCGAGCTGACACCACTACCAGAGGAGGCGTCTGTGGATTCCTTGATTCACGGATCCAGCCCTTTGAGTGACGCGGATTCCACGACCAACAAGAACAGAGACTCGGGACGGGATGATGACAATGGTGCCACGCCTGGAACAGGGAGAACAACGCGTGGTAAAGGTAAGGCGACTGCATCCCCGGCTAAGAAGGCAACGCGCGGCCGCGCTGCGAAGGCGGCTGATAACAACACAACAGAAAATCCCGCTGCCCAGCCCAGGCGCTCGAGTCGTCACCCCCAGAAGGTCGCTCGCCACGCTTGAGGCCTGAGCATCTGAACTCTTATCGCTTTCTTTGAGCCTTGCTTTCCTTGTGTTGTGTGTAGTTATTTTTCTGGACGTTCATCGCTCCCCACAACTCCTATCTCATCTCTAGTCACGATATCTCTCTATATATTTTACCCCACTCCTTATTGCACTAGTCCCTTGTCATTTGTACTTGACACACGAAATGTCTGTGTACTGGCATGGCAATACGAGCCAAATACGAACTATGAATTGTGTTTCCAAATAGTTCCTGACCCAGCAATGGCTCGCTCTAAGGTTGGAAAGATGCCCAATCAGCCTGATGTACACAATTATCTACAAAGGATACATGCTCTTCAAATTTATTACAGTAGTAAGATAAGATATATACATAGTATATCAAAGGCCACCCCGATGTCGTTCGATAACAAGAAAGCAATTTGCAGGAGGCTGGCTGGCAGAAACGGGTTGGCGGTGCCCAAGGAGGTGCCCAAGATTTTTGAAGAAAGAATGTCAACACCAAAATCTCCTTGCTTCCGCTCTACAACGGTATGGGCAAGTCCTCCTACACCATCCTAGACCTCTTGCCTACCCGAACCTTGGGGCCAGCAGTGTTCAGGTGCTCCGGGTGAGTCTTCTTCTTGCGCATACCGCGACGGCTCTCTAATGGGTACTCGCAGATGATGGAACGCCGCTGACACTGGCTGTAAAGGGGAAAAAGAAAGTAGTCAGCATCAGCCTCCCATCGAACACGTTGGAGGTTGGATAGACAACGCTAAACCAATTCGGGAGACGCTGACAGGAAACGCTGACACCCCGAAGCGGCGGTCCTCGTGTGGCATCATCAGATCACGCCACGCCGCGAGGACATAGTGCGCAATCGCCACATCGAGAATCAAAGCCAGAAAAGGCGAAGAGATGTATAGGAGACCGAGTAGGAGACCGAGGGGTGGAGGGGATGGATGGAAGAGAAGGGCTTACTTGCAGCTTCTATCTGAGCTCCCAAGATCGGGGGGACCACATGCTATCTTCCTACCGCGGCAGAATAAGCAGGCCAGTGGCGGCTTCTTGGCTAGAGGCCGCCTCGACGGGGGAAGAGGGCTGAGGCGGATGCCACGAGGCGAAGGGGAGCGCGTGTTGGGCCAGCCAGCGGGGCCAATGTGTTGAGAATTCCCGGTCGGATACTGGTTGTAGGTCTGAGGCCGCGAATGTCGGTGAGGATGCTGAACATGATGCGATGGAGGAGGATGGCGGCGATGTGAGAATATTTGCTGCGATGGGGATTCCGACTTGATAGTATGGATGCCGTCGTAGTGGCTGGGCTGCCGATAATACCCGGGATGGGAATGGTAGTTGTCGGCATCGTGTGGGGTCGAAGGATGCGATACGGTAGATGACGTTGGAGAGGGAAGATGGTCCATGTAAGGTGGCTCGGAACGAATTGGACCATGTTGTGATGGAACCACCACATTCGCGTGTATAGTTTCGGTAGGTTGATGGTAGAAACCGGCAGAGGTTTGTCCAGAAACCTGGACGCAAGATACGCTCAGCAAAAGTTAGAAAGCCGACAAGATGACTTACGTGGTATTGGCTCGGCGAAAGAGCTTCGTGTCTTCTTCTTCTCGTGACAAAGTCCCGCGGGGTGTGCGTTGTAGAGATGGAAAGAGAAGTCTGAGGAGATTCTACCTGGGGAACGTAGCCATATTCGTAGTGTAGTGGTGCAGTTTCAGGGCTTGGTCGCCCCGCAGTCGAGGATGACACCAATTCTCTGCAAAAAGCAACACGGCCGTCGGCATCGTAGTAATAGCCAGTGCCTTCCAGATATGCGTCAGAAATCCTGCTGTACTGGTCTGCAGCTTGTCGGGCCTGCGGGAAAGTTGCGTAGAACCTCTCGTCCTCTTCGAGTTTCCAGCGAGCATAAGCTGAGAGGGGTTCTTGCTCCTGAGCCACCTCGTTGAACACCATGCCACCCTGGTCGGCGTGGGGTTTAACGTGCGGTGCGCTTTGAGCCATTGATCGGCAAACGTTGCTTACCTGGTGATGGTTCTGCAAAACCGTGCCATTAAGTGGTGCCGGCATCGGCGCGGAATGCGAGTGCTGCATTGGCATGGCCGCCTGGCCTGATGAGTGCAGTTGAACGAAGGATCTGGTGGGCTCGTAGATCGTATGGGACTGATTCATCGCCAAAAGGATTGCGGGGATGCTTGTGAAGAGACGAGGTGACAGGAAAGCGAGGACCCTGGCTGGTCAATGAAAAGGTGGGCTGCCAGATGGATAGGATCCTGATATTATAGGAAGTTCCGGGAAGCTAATAGGCAATCGGTCAGACAGGTCGTCTAAACTTCGAAAAGGAATTATTGAAGACGACACGACGACACGCTTCCTGTCAGAAGACCACCCACATCTACCCTGACAAAAAATGTGGACCTACAAGCTGCACCGTCCCTGATTCCCTTTTCCTATTCACTCTATTGACAATAGAATTTGATGCAATCTAATCGTGAAATCAGAGCCATATCAGTCAGTCAATTCTCCGAGTCGGCTTGTTGAACTTGCTGCCAATCTCACTTTGTATATAAAGTATCAGGCGCAGCTTTGGCGAATGCGAGTTGGCCCTGCCGATCGTGATCCCTGCCGGCTGCAACATGTTTTCTCCCAAGCTCGGGGTGGACTCGGGAGTCGACGTCCGATGCAGCCTGATAAGCAGCAGAGCACTGAGAAGAGAGGAGATCTAGAGCATTTCCTCCATTTGGTTCCGCGAGATGCGATATCAAGTACACCTGGGTGGCTCCATTCCTACAACATCTACACAGTGCATATTCGGTGCAAAGTCCACGAGGTGAGAAAATGAGGGCTCCTTCTCGGGTTACAATACAGCTACAGATGACGAGCGGAACTAAATCTCAAGGGGTTTGTGGCGTGTACCTCCTGGATCCAGTAAAAGCGCCGTACGCTTGGGTCATTGGGGTGTCTCTTTGCCCCGAGTTGTTTCGACCGGTTAACTTTGACATGATAGAATACAAGCACTATACAAGCTTCAAGTGCTTTGTGTCTATAGACACCCCACCCAGGCGATGGTGTCTTTGTCTTTTGCACCTGAGAAGAAAATCGGGGAACATCCGCGGAACTTCCCAAGCATGGGTATTTCTTGACCAGGGCTAGTTAGCGAACGGTCCGATGCCGAATGTCGTGCTATCGAGGTCGGGGCCGAGCAACTCAACACGTACGACGATATAGGAGAGTGATATAAAAGAGTAAAACTGGCGCCCGGTGTTTTATTATTGTACACAAATTACACACGCTGCTGGGATGGCGGGAACGCCACCGATTCGAGGGTCCTCGCTGCCTCGTTGTACGTTAGTAAGCCCACGTAGGGCATGGCATTGTACTTAAGAGTGTAATTCGCCACAGGAACGTTTCTGGAGACGTGTTTGTGAGTGACGTATTTTAGGAAAGAAGAAGGGGGATGGTGGATGGCGTTCAAAGAGCTCAAGGCGGATTTTTGAGGGTTTTGCACCGAGTGCGATAGACTCGGGTTTGGGTACTTACCTAAAGGAGGCTGAGAGCTCTCTGAACATGTATTTGTTCGTCGCTACAACGTTCACAACCGCGTCTTCTTTACGTCGCACGATCCGATCCCAGAGTACAACTTCGTTCCTGGTCTGAGGTAGAAGAACAATCAATATGGGCTGATAGGGCGGCAGATTCCAATAGAGATAGCGTTAACCACGCAGATTCGCCAACCTAGGAAGAGGGAAACTAAAAGAAAATGGATCTTACTCCTTGCGCATTGGTATATTCGGCTTGGAGGTACAGGAAAAGCTGTTTCGTATTCCAGTGAAAAAGAGGCGTGAGGTCTATGGAAAAGAAAGCGAGATATTACATGAGACAACGAGGAATAAGTGGTGAAAGGCTCCATTGACACATACCGGCGCTGATGTTGAAGTTAACGAAAGCCAGATCCTGAGTTTTCCCCTGCGACCGCTTTTTATATCTGCAAGCCTGTCAAGCCACGCGTTACGCCAAATTGAGGTCAAGTATTGCTCACACTTTCACTGTTGCGATCTTGAGGTCACCCTTGGGGTCCGCAGCGTAAAAGAGAGACGAGAACGCGACGGCCGCAAGAAGACTCATTATACATGTAGAGAGAAGCGCAGAGACATTGTTGACACGGGCGAACAGGCTATGCATTTAAGACAGAGAGAATTACGTCCAGAGGTGTATGTTGCGGTGTGAACAGGCGCCAACCGCTGGCGAAGAGATATCGTGTTCGGCGTCGTGGTGCGTGGCGATGACACGATGGCAGGCGCCTGCTTGGCTGTGCTTGGCTACACCGGCTAAATCTCTGCGAAACAATTTCAGAGTCCGCGGCTTGTCCCAAGTTGCAGACGACGTTGAGACTGAAGTCGAAGCTAAGGGGAATGCAACGTACCTTTCCGCCCTTTCCGCGTCCAGACATGTTAGGCGAGGTTTACTTTAGTGAATACAGTGAGGTGAGGGATTATCTTTGGAGGAAGCGTCCTCGAGGTCTTGTTGATGGTGGTGGTGGTCGGCCGTCTTTCCAACGCTCACTGAGATGATAGCTGATAAGAAAATGCTAGAATTAAATGTGATATTTATCTCCTGGACGGGACACATCGCGCGCTCCTCGTTCACCATAGCATACGTTCTCACCAACCTTCCACCGGGTAAACGACCTAGCAGAACCATCAGAATGGCACCAGATCTACATATGTATGATGCATGGACCCACTGTTTCAACTGGCTCCGAGCGGCCTGTTCGTTCTATCAATTTCTCCCTGCAGAAATACTACTATCACTGGATGAGCGATTCCGGGCATACTACTCACCCTCAAAATCTGACGGAAGAGATTGCGAATAAACAACAAGGGCAGGGCAGGTATGTATGCTTATCACACGCCGTAAACGCTCCACAGATTCACTCCACACTCCAGGCAAATCTGTTTCATTGGATCATAGATGGACTTACCGTTTGCATTCTTTCTATCAAGGTTTATGATAATGCTCCGATGACGATCATTTCGAACTTGATCCAAACACGCTGGCTTCAGAAAGATTTCGCTTGGACCCATGTGTATCCTTCCTGCCATCCTATTGGTCTACAGAAGCCTAATTTTTGCCATGTAACAAAGCTTGAACTCATGTTCTCCGCCGGGAAAGAACCTGGTGCCTCCCTCGAAGGAGTGGCGTCAGCATCTCCTCCTTTCCCCATGTTGATCCTCGTCTTCACACGGGTTCTTGGTAGGATTCTAATCGACCTCTGTAAGGAGCAACTATTGGGTAGTGACTCCACGACATAGCATGCGTCAAGTTAAGCGGTACATCGCGCAATAAATGTGTCTACTTAGTGAGTTGAATGTCACGTCGGTTCGCTTAGTGGCGGTTATGCTCCTAGCACAACTCCGAAGCAGGAGCAGTGAGAATTTATCATGACCAGGGTACAAAAGAAGCCCAAGAAAATTAAACACATACAGGTCTCGAGTAAGCAGCAATCGTTCTGAGATCCCCAAGAGATCCCCCTCCCTTTTTGGTGCACGAAGTCTCCCTTCTGAGTCTTTCATTCTATGGATCCCATATGATTGTTCTGATATGGACATCCACGGTCCACCAGAGTACTGCTACCTGCGATGCCAGGATGGGAAGCCTTGTTCCAAATCTTCTTCCAAAACTTCTTCATTCATCTGCGTCTGCAAGTTTGGCAGTGCCTGCGCAATGTGCATCTTTGCCTCGTCGGTGTATGTAGCTCTCCCGGTTCTCAAGCACTAGGGTGGTCGCGAAGCAGCGAGGTCCTGGCGATTTGCTCCCCAGCTTCGCCCACATGGACGCGAGAAGCTCGCCCCCTGTTCGCTCCATTGCTTCGGCATCAAGGTCTTCAACAAAGTATGCAAAGAGTCGGCCAGGTGGTCGGTGCTTCAAGCTGCTATATCGGATGGCGGCGAGGAGACACTGGTGGATAGCTCCGCCCCAGTGATCTGAAGCGCACTTTCAGACGAACTTCAACCAGGGACGTTAAGAGGGTCGCACACATACCAGACAATGACGGCAACGGATGTAACGCCAAAAGAGAGGTTTCCTGCCTGTTGGAATACTCGCAAGGAGCAGTCTATGACTTCGCCAGTGGGGTAAAGCACAAGACGCGCATGGCACCCGAGACTTCCAGAGATGCGGGGACGTGCGCCGGAGCTGGTTCGTGTTTCGCATAGGGTATATTTTGGGAGGATTTCGCGTTTGAGAGGCTCCTTGACTGAAGTATCCATCCTTTGTGCTGTAGAGTGCTCACGACTCGTTAAAGCCAGCGTCTGAGTCCTCTGACCGAAGTCGGGTCCCATTCCTGGTTCCATCGAAGAACGAGCCATTCAAGTGCCATTAACGAGAGCTCTGACAGTGTTGGCGACGAGAAAGGGTTTAAGACGACGGAACCTAGAGACAGAGTGTGCGCACCGGACTCTCCGGATGGCGCTTGGAGCATAGGATCGATGTGTTGAGGGTATAGCCTCATCCTGGATGAATGTGCGTAGGGCGTAAGTAGTAAGCTTAAAGTAGTTCAGATACGGATATCCGAAGCCTGCGTAGGTTGAACCAAAGTATCTACGTCTGGCTTTGGGAGACTATACTAGATGGCTGCCGGACCGTCGGTTGTCCCTTCACGTGACGGACAATGTGCCTGAAATTCAAATGAAACGGTACCACACGACTTCAACAGCATTTGCTGTCTATTCAGCTGCAGAGAGCCCCCGCCGCGGTTCATATTGATCAACAGCCCTCATGTCATCCGACCCGAAGCTGTTGCATAGGGTGATTCGTCAAATCTCAGACTGGGCACTGTCGTCTTTCTTCGCCGAAGTTCGTGTCATAGGAGGAGAGCATGTGCCTAAGGATGGTCCCATCATAGTGTGCGTACACCACTCTTGAATAAGACGAGAAACTGCTGGCAGACTTGCTCGATGTGCGACTCTAGGAGAAACTTACGTGATTTTGTGGCTATAGGTGTGCCACGCACCACAATATGATGCTTGACCCCGCCGTTCTATGTGAGATTACTTTCTATTCAATGTTATTCATCTTCTGACTTCATTATAGCGGTGACCTTTCCTCATCACCGTATACTGAACTACTGGAGTAAAGGTGACATACAGACATGCATACCTCTATTCCTGACTTTCTAATGCCCCTGATAGCGAGCCTGTTCGCGAACCCGATCGTCTCCTATATCCTGTTCTCTTCGGGAAACATTCCTGTTGACCGCAAGTCTAAAGATCGGCAGGTCCTTTTCAAGGGAACCTTCGAGGCGCTCTCGAAGGGCTCCGCCGTCGCCCTGTTTCCGGAAGGCACCAGCTATACAGAGCCCAGGATCATGCAAGTCAAGGATGGCGCGGCATGGGCAGCCTTGGAGTACTCCAAATGGCGAAAGGAGAACCCTGGAGCAGCGCCTGACCAGGACGTCATTATTGTCCCAGCTGCCATCGTGTATACGAACAAGTCCAAGTACCGGAGTGATGTAAGTATTAATTCCCGTCCCTAAAACAAACCTCTTATCCTTATTATTCAGGTTGTGGTCGAGTGAGAACTAACCGTAATTTGATATTTTTTCGTCCTCTCATGCTTGTTAGGTATGGCGAGCCGATCACTCTGGACGCGTACAAAGAGCAGTTCTTCTCCGGCGAAGAAGGGGCACCTCGAGCCGCGGTGAAGCGTTTAACTCGTGCAATCGAGTCTGAGCTTGTCGAGGCGACAGTCAACGCTCCAGACTGGTAACCACCCTCTCTTTCGAACGCCTTCTTGATTTACTCACAATCTTTTGAACCCCAGGGACACACTTTATGCTGCTCGGATGGCCCGCGATATTCTCTGGGAAGGGAAGAAAGCCATCAACCTCGACGAGTTCGTTGTCACCTCGCAGACGTGAGTTGCATAACCCCTATTCCAAAATCAATCCACACAACAAGGATACGCTAGCCTGGTAGATTTGTTCTCTACCCCGAACGCCACCCCTCATTTTAATTCAGCCAGACGTAACCTTCTTGAATATTACTCACTCCTACACTCGTCTCATCTCACCAACTCTGTATTGTCTTCCCTCCCGCTTCCTCGTGTCCTCGACCCGAGCACTCCGGCGCCCGTTCCCAGTCGCCTGTTCACCATCCTCATCCTCATTCGTGACACAATCTCGGCCTTGATTCGCCTCCCCTTCTTCGTTTTCCCGCTGATTGTTCACTTACCGGTATACTTCATGGGCCGCCTAGGAGCCAGGCTGGTCAAGGACGAGGAAGAAACACAGGCACAGAACAAGGTCGTCTTCGGGCTGCTCTCTTTGCTTCTCATCTATCCTTCTGCATTCTTTTTCCTTTGGGCCCTGTTTTGGTATACGCCCATTGGAGCACTACTGGCCGCCGCCACCGTGTACTTGTTTGCCAATTATCACAACAGGATGATCGACGGTATGTAGATTTTTGTTGCCTCTCTTTGACCGAGCCATAAAGCTCACCATTGTTCCTGGTCCAGACAATTACGAAGGGTAAACATACTTTTTGCACAGACTGCGACTGCTTCTAACATGATAACTGACAGTGGGAAACGAATCATCGCGGCATGGCGAATCCTGGTCGGCGTCTGGGTGCCGAAACGATGGGACATGTCACTTGCAGCACTCGCTGCGTATACTACACCCACGACGCCCAAGGAGAGCCCTTGGATAACCAAGCCGAAAACACCAGAGCAAGGTTCACGCAACGCCAGTCCTGCCCCACCATCGCCTAGCATCCCCGCGTCTGGTGTCACAGGTCCAACGGAGGAACCTCCCGTGAAAACCCGCCCCAAGCGGCGGCCTCCTTCCCGCCGTTTGGTACGCCACGTTCTCAGAGCGCGCGTGGAAGCGGTCAAGGCACTTGCCGTCTTTTTTGACCACCTGCAGAGAGCCCCTCCGTCGACTCAGGTTCATGCCAGTACCCATCTGGCAAAGAAGTATGGGCGGGTGAACGAGGTGAAGGCTGAGGATACCGGTGATGTTGAGGTCAAGGGCTGGAGGGATATCCAAGAGGTTGTCAGCTTCTTGAAGCAGAGGGGAGCAAAGATCCCGGCGTTGCAGGCTGGAGCTGTTGAGGCGGAATGGGCGGCTCTCAGCAGCGAGGGTGAAGGGTTCTCGACTACGGACGAGTCGGAACCTATGACGTGGGTACCTTCTTCTATTTAGGAGCACTGGTGGATGTTTTGTTGGGTTTTTACCTGTGGGTTGTATCTTTCAACATAATAAGTATCAATTTTTTTCGTGACTGGCTGTGTTGTACATAATTTCGGGCGTGAAGAACAGGTATAAATATCATTAACGTTAAACGCATAGGAGCGGGTTGATGGCCATGACTGAGAATTTTCGATGAGAAGCGTCAATGTAAGGGCGTTGCACTGAACATACCTTGGCCAAAGTACACTGTATGAGCGAGGTTGATGCCTCCCGACAAAATCGAGTCACTGCACTCGGGATCGTCGCCTCCAGAGCACTTGCGGACGTTGGCAGGGGTTGCTAGGTGGAACATATGAGTGGACGGTCCATATACAGTAGTTTAAAGAGGACAAACCAGGCTCCTTGAACTGCCAGTATTCGGTGGCGCTGTAAAATGGTTGTGAAAAAGGTGCTTTGGTTAAGGATTTGGTAAAAGCGCACAAGTGGCGATAGCCTAGGATCTTGTAAAGAATTGTAGGAACGCCATCTGAAATTTTCGTGTGAGCTCTTTGGATTCAAGACCTTGGACGTCGGACTAACCAGTTGTGTGAACGGCTAAGAGGAAAGTCAGAGGAAGATCTTACGGGGCAAAGAAATTACCACGTACCCCGGAAGATGTTAGCTGTTCCAATCCTTGTCTCGACAAGGGCAGCAAATGCGGCGTTTCCTGTTCTTGGTTGACCTGAGAAGAAGATCATTCAGCGAGGGGCGTGCGCCAGACAAAATCAGAGTTTACCATAAGTGTACAGCTTGATGGGGACGGAGGGGAGGGCAGCACGAATCGACAGAGCAGCGATCGATGCCGTGGAACCTCCCAGAGAATGACCTATCGCGGTAAACGAAGTTAGCCAGCGGCGTGAGTTAAGGGGCAGAGTGCGGCGTACCGGTAACAATGACGGTATATCCAGGGTAAGCAGCAACCTGTCCCTTGACAATGCTGAGGACATCGTTTGCAACGACATTGTATGCAAAAAGGAATCCAGTGTGGACATAGGCATCGCCCACATTTGTGATGCCGACTGACTTGAGCGGCGTCAAGATGATTTGTGCATCTGAGCTAATGAATCAACGTTTGGGAGTAGTCTCTGTAACGGACTGTACGCACCAACAATGGCATCAATGACATCCGACGTGCCACGGAACGCTACAATGATTTCCCGGCGCGAGTTATCTCGTGCAACGAAACCTTGCGTGCCAACGTTCGAGAACTGCCAGAAGAGCAAATAAGCAGCACATCAGGGTTGTGAGGGTAAAGTGGGAATGTACCCTATTAACCAGGGTTTGCCCCAAGGGTGCAGGGCAGATCCATTGATACACCGCAGATGAGTATCTCGAGAAGCGAACCAGGTTGTCATACACAGCTTGCGAGACCCCGTCGGCGCGCGTTTCAAGCACAGGCGAGGCCAACGACACCAGAGGGTTCAAAGCCACGAATGCACCAGCGCATACGAGGGAAGAGAGACGCATCGTGACGATTCAGTAAGGCTCAGGCTCCTGACGGATACTTTTGCATTCGCTAGGTTATATAGAGTTTTTTGACGCGGAACAGCGTTGCACTCGTGGCAGAGAAGACAGGAACGTCAGTATGGGGTACATGCGGGGTAGGTGCCTGCTCGCGACAAAAATCGAGTGCGGCCATGTGGCGTTCCTTGGCGACTCAGGGAAATAAGTGATCCAAGATGTTAAGTTTCAACGCATCGGCGATCGTATTGTTCAGTCGAAAGGGTTTTGCCTAAGTAGACTATTCCTTAGAGGCGAATATGCTTGTGAGTATGGGGCGTCCGCGGTCGCTGTAGGGTTTTTTTAGTGAGGTGGCATCACGCATTCATGTAGAGAGACGACGATTAGCACCCACCCAAGAATACTAAAACCGTAAATAAAACTTACACGGAACGGGAGCTGATCACAAATACAATAGCGATGATCCGGAACCTTTGGCGGCGGTCGACCCCAGCGTCGCCATTGAAGTAACGCCCGAGCATCTCGTGATGTTTTCGTACTGAGCTTTTCAGTGTCACTTGACCCACAATTGCAGGTCACTTGTCCTTCGTGAGCAAATCGAGAAAAAAAAAACGCAAGGTGTTGGACGTACCAAGATATCGTCGTTTTCATGCGCCATCTTGCACGTCGATGGATATTAACAAACGGACGGCCGTCGCAGTGGCCCTCCAAGTCAACTGATCCACAATGAAACATTCACTGCCAGTTGAATACTCAAGATTTTCTTGTTTCCACCGACGGAAGAACGGTGGTCTGCAAGGATAGATCCTGTGACGTGAACGGCGTCGTGCGTGAACCTCATGAAATTGATGGTATAGCAAGGCATTGACATTCTATCAAGCAAGAAGTCCGAGAGACATCGGTTGATTGACCATAAAATCAGCATGGAATGTGAATATGTATGAAGACGACCCAGCGTGGCAAGTTTGGGCGTGAAATGGCGAAGTCTTCCAGCATGGGTATCAGATGGGTATCATTTAAGACATGTCGCATGTAAGTTGGACATTGACGCAACGCTTCTGAGCTCGTAGTTCGTCAATTTACTTCCATCCCACTGCGAGAAAAAAAAAGGTGATGTTTCCTTGGCGATAGGTGAACGCGACCTTTGAAAGTCGATTGGGTCTAGGCGGCGTTAAATTAGTCGGCTTCCGACGAAGAGCGAACAGCGCCATGCATGGGTGTGACACGATCGTGAGATTAACAACTTCGCTAAAGCCGAGACGAGCGAAAGCAGATAGTGAGGGGTCAGTGGCTTTTAGGCTGTCCGCAAGGTCAACTAGTAAATCACCTTTCCTCTGTTGACATTGGGAGATGATGGCGATATGTTAAGGACAGCCTACACCACCTCTGTGTACCATTCGGTTTGAAAGGTTTGGAAGCGTGATACCAGCAAGGAGAGATCGAACAGATGGATGAGCATTGGAAACAGTCGTCCTTGTGCCGTCCAAGCCAGAACGGCTATCTGAAGCCCGCATAGAAGGACGTTCGAACTTCGACGCCTCCCTTTAAACTCCCATCGGTTACAGGCTAGTAGTGAGTGTATCTCGAAGTCGATAGCCTAGACACTATGGTAATGCCATGATCATGATGGTTCAGCGAAACAGATGCCTCCAAGTCCGTCGTTCTTCCGTTGTTATGTGACGTGACACGCCGTGAAATTCAGTGATCGAACACTGAGTACCGCGCTCCTCGACTCGGACTTGTAACTTGTACCACGGTGGTGTGACTGGTCTACTCATGGCGAATCGGTCGGGGTATACGCCCATTGCACAATCCATAGATGAAGCTGACGAGGAAGCTGACGTCGGAGAACTCAACTCAGGACCCTCGGACAGGTCTATCACCACCACACGTGGCCATCGTCGCGCAGGACGTCCAGGAAGCATTGATCTCAAGAAGCTAGACAATGCTTTTAAGCGGCTAGTCTAGGTCAAACTTGTCATTCAATTCAACCTGACCTGGCGTCTTGCAGATGGACAGAGTCAATAGCACAGAAAGTGAAGCGGAAGAAGAAGGTGGGGCCGACTCATGCGAGGAAACCGATCTGGCATAGTGTTTTCGAGCCGCAGGTCATAATACCTGGCGTGTCTCCAGGTCCTGTACGTTCTTGTATGTCTTCATACTTGAATATTCGCTCAAATCTTGCAGGTCAAGACCCTGGACCATAAGCCGCCTATGACGCAACAAGCTTATGACGCGTAAGTTTCCCGAATATCTCTTCCGCTCACGGAATAACAGAGAACGCACAAGTATTGTTCAATCCGTTAAGAGCGCCATTACGGAAGGAATTCACCCCAAGATGATTACGAAGGGCTCTTCAGGCTCATATTTTGCTCGCGCGAAGGTTGATGGACGGGTGCAAACGGTTGCGTACGTTTCACCTAATGCCAGACATCAAGAAGACTGTGCTCATAGGCTGATATAGGGTATTCAAGCCAAAAGATGAAGAACCTTATGGACGTCTCAATCCGAAGGTGACCTCCTTACCTGGGCCTCGTATCAAAGCCTGTGGCATTGACCGCGCGTATTCCAGACTACGAAATGGATACACAGGCAATTCAGATGGATCATCCCCTTTGGAAGGGCTTGCCTCATACCCAATCTTAGGTCTGCCGCCGAGTTTACGGCGTCAACGAATGTTCGCTCACTCCATTCCCCCAGTTATATCTCCGAAGCCGCCGCTTCCTTGTTGGACGACCGACTCTCCCTCCAAATAGTCCCACCTACGCAACTTGTTTCTCTGTCAAGCCCCGTAAGTGATATCTCGACTTGACAATACTCTTTCTGAGTACTCGGTCAGGCTTTCTTTTACGATTGGCTAGATCGCACTGCGGCAAAGAAAGGCAAACGTCTACCAGAGAAGATTGGTAGCATGCAGCACTTTTTGCATGGTTTCCAAGGCATGCAGCTTCTTCTTCAGACTCAAACAGTCCCTTAACCATCGGATCCATGCAGACGCATCAGATTTCCTCCGGAAACACCCATGGCCTGGACGCGCCATCGCCGACACTTTCGACGATTCCAGCCACCGGCAGGGTAACTTTTCGAAGCGCTTCCTCAACACCATCAAGATTGTCTGCGGCAAAACTGGCGACACTGACGATATATATGACGACTCCGAATATGACGACGAACGGGTTCTTTACGACGCGAGCGAGTCAGCCAGCCCTCAAAGATCATTTTATTGGAGCCAAACCCTCCAGAAGAGCTTCCGCGAAGAGCTAGAGAAGTGAGTGCAATTTGGTGTACCTAATGCTTAAGGTGTTGACTTTCTTCATCTCAGGCTTGTTATTTTGGGTAAGCATCGAACCTCGGATTCAGGATGCGTTCTGACCCCAAGATCCACCAGATTATCTTATGCTTAATACCGACCGCGGTGCTGATAATTATATGATCAAATATTGCGAAGGCGACCATGAAAAGACACTCGTCGATGTCGCACCCTCGCGCTCTGTCCGTAAAGGCATGCCCGTCATGAGCGAGCTCAGGAGGGAGGCGTCCTCCAGCGCTCCCAGCATGACGACCTCCTCACCATACTTTGCCTCCCCGGTCCCTTCGGAATCCACCCTTCCTCAAGCCGATTACACCCGCACTCCCCACATACATATTGCCGCTATCGACAACTCTCTGTCATTCCCCCACGAACACCCACAAGGCTGGCGCTCATACACGTATGGCTGGCTATACCTTCCTGTCAGTGTCATTGGACGACCATTCAGCGAAAAGACAAGGAGTCATTTCCTACCGCTGTTGACCTCCAAGGCGTGGTGGGAAGAAACGACTTTTCAACTGGAGAAACTTTTTGCTGTCGATCCTGATTTCCACCCGAAGATGTTCAGAGTAAGCTTTGTCTGTTATCGATGCCGCCAACTTGTCTTGACTCTGTTTTTTTTGTAGCGGCAACTGGCGGTCATTAAAGGTTCGCTGGCGTTGTGAGCTTTCTTGACCGAAATTGACCTTGTCTGCAGGGCAAGCTTGGAACATCGTTCAATCTCTCAAACATTCGGTGCGTATCATCCATCTCTCATTCATGTGAGCTTAATCTGATGCTTCGTTTCAGGATGAGGGTAAGTGTTATGTAGGGCACTTATGTAGGGCACAGAGGACTTTCTTTCTGAAATCTTACACAGGACCTTTGGAACTGACGAGAAGGAAGAAATCCCTGGTGTGGGACGATGAGCTCGAGATCTCAGAAGATCTTCTCGAGTCGCAAACGGCCAATGCCAACGGCGCAACCTCTCCGGTGTCATCCGTAAGCAGCGTGCCGCTTCCCCGACGAACCAGGAGCCATAGTTCCAGTGGCGAGTTTCCACCGCCTATACGCCGTACGTCGACGGATGCGACGGGTGTACCCCGGCCAGTGTCATTCTCCACGAAGTTCCAACGCGTACATCCCGGCACTACGGGAGTCACGGTACTGGAACACCTGGAGCGGTTGGATGCCGTCGAGGCGAGCCTGCAGAGGCTAGGAGTCGATGAGGCTGTCGATGAAGAGGAGGTCGACGTCGGTGTCGCCGTTCAGCCACCTAAACCCAAGCCAGGGCCAAGTAGCCCAGTCGCTCCTTCCTCGAACGTGGGAGTCACCTCACCCTTCTCGCCGCCAGGGAGCCCTCTGCCTACGGTCCACGAGGTCGAGGTTTCGTCCTCGGCGAGCTCCATCGCGGAGTCGGTTGCGGAGGAGGATCTGGCAGCGATGTCCAAGTCCATGTCGTACGTCGATGTTTCACCGGCCAACAATCGTCAAGGAACTATGCGTGGGATAGAGTGGATACAAACTCCTGAGGTGCCGCATAAACGAATGGTTGTCGCGGAGGTGTGTTCCATCCCTGCTTCCCGAACTCATGTCTTGATTGATGGTTGTTTTCTTGTTGCAGCGGATGGAGATTGTAAGCAAGAAGCCCCTCTGTTCATGTTGGTGATACATAGATTCCATATAATTGTTTTGACGAGTCGTGGCCAATGTAGTATAGTGTACAAAGCATTTCTTGGGTCAGACGCGCTAATCGCCCTCTGTCAGCAGCCACTGTGCAAAGTCGTCCAAACGCTTCTTCTCCGCCTCATCGCCCGCCTCCTCTTGGTCGTCGCCTGTCCCGCTCCGTTTGAACCTTTGCTTACCGGTGAACAGGGACGCTTCGATTCGACGCCCAGCAAAAAATCTGCCATTCATTTTCTGGATGGCTTTGTTAGAGGGGACAACGGCAAGAAACGAGGGGGCGCACCAATAGACACGCCTTTGCACTGACAGGATCGCGGAATTTGACTGTCATAATTCCATCCTTCTCTTTCTATTGCAGCGAAGGGGGGTCAGCATTGCGAAAAGGCAGGTGCAAAGACACTCACATCGTATAATACGACGTTTGTAACGTCACCCAACGAGGCACATTCTTCTCGTACATCTTCCTTCAAGTCGAGGAGAAGTGCGGCATCTTCTGCCAGCTCTTGGAGAGTAAACATGTGTTTCAAAACGACCACCCTAGCGTTCTGAAGTGCTGTGTCGCTTGCTGAATTGTCGTCTGGTTCCACCGCGGGCCCAAACCCATCTTCATCATTCCACTCCAGCAGTTTCCTGAGATCGCTCAGTTGTTAGTGCTATTTCAGCTTCATTTGATAAATAAAAGCACACACTTTTGCATCTTGCCTATCCGCCGAGACGCCTTCTTCTTGTCCATCGTTTTCCGCGGCTTCTGCTCATGCCCGCCAGCACTCTTCTCTTTATGCGCAAAATCGGCCTTGGCCACCTGCATAACCGTCGACGCGTCGCCAAACCGCAGTTCCGCGTCATCGAGGATATTGAGTGCCAGAAACACGGACTCCTCCTTGAAGTACACCACCAGCGCGTCCCCACTAAACGTTCCGTCCTCCTTCGCATACATCTTCACCTTCGGCTCGCCCTCGTCGTCCTCCTCGATCACGCCACACTTTGAGAAACGCTCCACCAGCTCGTCAGGCTCGGTGTCCGCGGGCAGCCCTCGTACATATACTGCAGTGTTTTTCGATTTGCGTTCGGTGGGCGGACGTTCCTTCTTGTCGTTTCGGCCGCGTTTAATGGACGGACCGGCCTCTGAGATTGGTGTCGCTGATGTGTAGTCTTCGAGCTCCTTGCGCTTCTTGTTCTCGCGGGCCAGCACTGGGGCTGCCGGAGTCTATTGATAGCAAATATGGTCTGAATGCAGGACAAAATGGATGTAGGACGAATCTGTGGCGTGCTTACCTCCTCATCAACGCCGGCAACAGCGTACGCGGCTTGTTGCCGTTTCACGAGATCCTCGTCGACCTGCGACGGATCAACGCGACTTACACCGAATTAGACATCAAAACACGTACTAGAGGTATCCAGGCTGCTTTCCCTGCATCGTACTCTAGCTCTGTGCCGTCATCTTGTTCCAGTCGCCATGCATTCGCGGTTTTGGAGAAATAGATCCTGGTTCGAGTGGTGGATCAACAAAAGGGGCAAATCTTCCCGATGATTCTGCATATTCCTCGCACCTCTCGTCGTCGGCAAAGGCTGCGGCTTGAGCTCCTGCGGACGCGCCTGCTGCTGCAGATGGTGGTGCCCCAGACATTTCGGTGTTTGCGTTTGTTGAAAGGCGTTACGCGTCGTGCATAGGGCCAAATAACGTCGCGTCCATATATAGGAAACGCGTCCACGGTGCGCTCCTAACCATCCTCATGACCCAACCCTAACCTGCCACCGCTCTCCTCAGCCATCAACTTGAGCCAGTTGTACACCTCGATCTGCTTCGCGCTCCAGGTATCTTTTCGACGACGGCGAGCCGCGCCACAGTTATATTCTCTGTCTAGTGGCCTCTGACGTTATTGTAGCCAGTGGTGAGCTCAAGAGATCTGCACAAGGAGACCAAGGGATTGCTACCTCAAGTATCAGGTTGCTTTCAACGGCGAGGTCATGGGTGAGCAATTACAACAGGTTATAATATCTGATCGTCCACATGATGCTATGTACTAAGCCGGGCACGCCACACGCCTTGCAGACGGAGCCCGCACTACAGACACTGTCATATTATTTATTTTGGACAATAATGGTACCAATCCAATGTGAATAGCAAAACCTTCCCGCCATTCGTACACACTGCCAGGGTGACCAAAACCTCGCTTATTAACAGTAACTGTATAGGCTCCATCTTCATGCCATTTTTATGGGTTGCTAGTTCCAAACCCCATTGTTGACCGTCAAAAGGCTTTAGCTTTGAATGCCATTAGCATGGAGTGCGCTCAGCAGTTATTTTCATAGTCGTGGAAAGATAGACCAGTGACCATTCCCTCTATGGAGACGAGCTCAAGTAAAGGGATTTGTATCCGTGGAGGGATTGGTTACCAGTCTAGGGGAAAGGCGACAAGACGCGTCGCGCCACTGGGCGCCTATTGACTCCTAACCATCACAATGGCTCCAGACAAGCGCCAGAACAAGATATCCTAAGCTTGCGCAGGTTCAAGTAAGTTCCGCGTCTGCCTTTGGGAGACTAGGACAAGCTGCAATATTAAATCCAGCCGTCCAACTATCAACAGATTCTCCAACGGCTGGACACATACTTAGAAGCAATGATCGAACCAATGCATCTCTGACGCCGTCGGTCTGTCCTCTCTTGTCTATACTGCTACCGAGTCGCCTTTGCGCCAACGTTTTCCCGGGGAGCTTGTCGCAGGGCTCAGGCTTCCACCTCGCACTTTGAGATGGTCAACCAAAGCACATCACATAGCGTCCTTCTTTTTTAGATTTGTTTGGCTCTCGGCCGAATCAACGATCAAGTCGAACCTCTCCATGTGTATCGCATCTTGAGCGCCAAGAACGGCTCCCGAGGGCTTGCATTATCGAACATCAGCTCGTGATGTTCCCCAATGATTCCAATTTCATCTATTCAGTGAGTCCAGCCTGGCCCAGCAAGCCCAAGCTGCATCGATATGGTGACACCTATCTGTACAAGTGCATAGGGAAGTATGCATGAGGGTCGTGAGGTGCGTCGGGGGCACGCTCAGGAATCCAGCGTTTGTGGGGGACAGGCAGTACGGGTGGCAGCCTCGACTCGGAGTACACCTTTTGCGCAGTGGTGATAGACGCAATGGCTTCGGTAAGGTCGACAGCGGTCTTTGGCGCCGCAGGGACCTCAGATTTGTCCTCAGAAGGTGCAGCAACACTGCGGTGGGATGGGTTATTGACGGCACTATGATGCGATGGAATATGGGACGCACGACTGGGTTCCGGAATGCTCAATCAACAGGGACGAGAGGTCCTCCTGTGTGATGACGGAGAGCTGGGGGTATGCGCGTCGGACATCACGTTTCCAGTACGGGTTCTGTGCGAGGTCCGAGGCTGGATATACCAATAAGCTTGACTCGGAGAAAAGCATGTAGGAAACACACCTTTCGTTGCGGGTGTGTTGTACTTCTCGGGCCGTGAGGCAGGCTGCGGGCGCCGGTTGAGGCTGGCAATGGGAAGACCAGTCGAGATTTCGGGGTTTATGACAGTATAGTCGCCTGACATTCAACTGTGAGCACAAATCGAGCTGATGGCTCGCCAAAACGCACGAAATTTCTTCCAAAAGCCCTGGGGGCTGAGGTGATAGAGCGTCGACTCGGCCGCCTTCTTGCTCGCCATGGTCGGACGTGGATGAGGACGTTGTTTGGCTGGTGTTTGTCGGCCAAATCCGGGCCTTCACAATCGCAATTTTATTACAGAGACCTTTGAAGTTCTTCACCGTATCATACATAATGCATTCAATTCGAATTCGTTGAATCTTTGAACCGCACAGTCGAAAGGTCAGACGACTTGGCAGATGCACTGATGAGCTTTCGCCGCGATTCGGGTTCGCATGGTCGTCATCTCATCACCCCTCGTTCGTTCGTTGAGATGAGAATGCGGGGATAGTCGGTTACGACACGCCCTGCACAGCGACGTGTTCTGAAAGAAAGGCTCGAATTCTCGCGTGAAGCACGTATATACAATTGAGTGAAGATAAGTAAGTCAAAAACACAGGGGAAAGGAAAAGAGGAGGTGGACAGTGGGTAGAGAAATCAAACAAGTATCGAGGGGAAAGTGATAGTCTCTCCTAGACAGACACCATCAGTCGTAACCTCGACCGGGAGCGGATCCATTCACGCATGGAGCGTTGCAGTCGCGCGAGGGAGTTTAGCGGCGTACTTATGTAAGCAAATTTAAACGCGATCCGCGCTGCGCCCAGCACATACGTGAAATGGCGCAATTCTTGTCATGTCGCCATCCGAATTCATGGTGGACAATTTTTGGCCATCGCAATGCATATAAGTTTCGGCCCGTTACAACAGCACTCTACCCCGCACTTTGTCCTGCTGTCGAACCGTTTGTTAACCGTTTGTTAACTCGCCATGAGCCTCACATTCACTCACCCGCCACACCCCGCGCACCTCCAGCAAACTCACACTTCAACCACATTGACCGTTTCCCTGACACCTGCAGAGCCCGTTGAACGCGACCCCCATGAATTGCCCTCCTTCACCTCGACCAGCCTCACGCACCCACAGGCTCCTGTTCTCTACCTGCCCCCATTGATATCCTCATTACCCGACACATATCCCTCCGAACCCATTCCAGACGACCACCCACCACTAGTCACAGAGACGCGTCTGCCAGACATCGACCCTGCATCTCTGTCCCTCCACAAAGCGCTGCACCGCTTCAAGCCCGTTGATGCGGACTACGCCAACAAACCATATCCCGAGGCGTTTAATTGGTCACAACTGGTGCTTCCCGAAGACGAGGAGCGGGAGTGGTACTGTGTTGCTTTCAGAAGCAAGCGAAAACCGGGAAGCGATGGTGGAGGTCAGTCATCCGTTTGAGCTTGACCTCCTCGTGTGACCTAGGGGCTGACGCCACATTTCTGCTTTAGCATTATACGATGCCGACAAACTCGCGCACGAAGAGGCAGTGCGCAACGGCGGGGTAAGCCACCAGGCTTTGTGTTCGATTTACCTGTGCTGACCCATGTACACAGTTGATCATGTACTGGTACGGGATTCCAAACCAAGAAACCGGTCTGAACCTCGCGACGTGCATATGGCAGAGCCGTGCACACGCCGTGGCCGCCAACACGCGTCCCCATCACATAAAAGCCATGCGGCTCGCCGCCAACTCCTACGAGGTCTACTCGCTGGTGCGCCACGTCCTACGGAAGGAGAAAGGTTCGACGGGAGTCACCGTAGAGCCCTATAATGGCGGAGAGGTTGGGTGGTGAAGGCAGCGGACCATTTCACCGTCTCCTTTATTGCTATTTACTTCAGGTATACCCCTTAGATAAGATAACACTCGGAAAACAATAAACATCAGGAAAAAAAGGGAAAAAAAATTGGATTTTGAACCTCGCGCCAATCACAAATTCGAAGATCATTGCGGCGCAGAAAGTCCATCTCGAGTACGTAGAAAATATAGAAGCTTGCGCATACAGGTGCTTGGGGTGTATGTAAAATACTTGCAGCCATAGCCTCCTTCGTGGTCGCTAGCAGATACATGTAATCGAGCAGACTAGCGTATGCGACGCCAACAATCAAGGACTGGTTGTTAAAATCTAGATGCCTTCTACGCCACCGCCGCGCCTACGCTCTCAAACGCACTCGCCACTTACAACGTCAATAATAACGTCACATAGAGAAATCTAGATCAGCTGTCTACTTTACATCGCTATTACCTTTTCGTTACTTTACTTTATTCCATTCCCCTTAAGCTTGGCTCCACGTAAGTAGCTTGCGAGCAATTAACCGAATTCATCATCTACGCCACCGCGCCCAGAGGACGCATCAAGCACAAACAATCGCGAAACTGCCCCATTCGCATGCACCGAGGGATCGGCGATACAAAACAGAAATGGATAGTTGTGATATAAAAGCCCAGACATCCAAATCTACGTATACGTATACGTTACGTGCATCACTCGACATCCCGCCACGACTCAATGCTATCGTTCGAGCTTTGAGAATCCACCCGCTTGATATTCTGCTTGGTTTGTTGCGATTTCGCGGGTGTCTACGTAGGACGTCAGCGAAAAATGAAAATCGAAACTGGAACATGGAAGGTACGTACTACCACGGGCGCAGCGCCCGAAAGGGAACTGGGCTTTCCTCGAAGCGGCGAGATATATATGCCAGGAGCAGGGGCGAACACTGGTGCGGGCGACACAAGTGGTCCGGGGTTGGGTGTACGCGGTCGTTGTGGTTGCTGATTGGGCGGGATTTGAGGATCGGCGTCTCTTATCGGACCGGAGAAGGGAGAGAAGCGGAAAGGAGACGGAGAAGGCAGTTGCTGATCAGGCGTCAGAGCAGAGTTTGGGCGTCCAGCGTCATCGCAGTCGTCATATCCAGATCCCAAATTTAGATTTGGAGGGTGGAGGTCCAAGCGGATTTCGTGGTGTGCACGGGGGTCAGGCGCCT
Organism: Asterophora lycoperdoides; assembly: GCA_018850815.1. NCBI lineage: Eukaryota > Fungi > Basidiomycota > Agaricomycetes > Agaricales > Lyophyllaceae > Asterophora > Asterophora lycoperdoides. Next base: position 53,631 of record JABCKJ010000030.1, read on the forward strand.
GTCGCCCCTCCTCAGTCCCTTTCCTGTTGAACGGCTCCCACCGGAAATCAATTGAACCATAGTTTATCTCGTATCCGACTTCGGGCTGCAGCGGATCTGAGCCCGACGGGTCCACGGCTGGCGAGTCGAAGTACACCGGGCGGGGAGCACAGTATCCAGGGCCTGGGGTCGCGAAAACATTGGGGACATCGATAAGATCAACACAGTCGGCAGAGTCGGACAAGGGCAGGCCATGATTCAGAGCGGGCTCGGAGCCCCAATCGTCATCGGTCAATGGGCCGGGGTCTTCGTAGTAGCTGTATTCGGGAATGTCGTCAGAGGAGTAAGCAGGTGCTGGGTCAGAGGGGGCAGCAGTGGAGGCGTAAGGCGGTAGGTGCAAGTCTCCGGGTTGGCCATCTGAGGAGTGAGCTGGCTGATCGGCGGGAGAGAAAAAGGTTGTCGGTACTGGGGTAGAAAATGGTTTGAATGCAAGGGAAGATGAAGCAGAGTTAGCCTGATCAGTATCTTTCACGTGCTCCTGGATATAAGGCTTGACGCTTGGAAGGAGAACTTTGGGTGCGGCGTCGGATGCCAACGAGAGCGTCGATCCGGGTCCAGGAGTAGAAAACGGAACGAAGTCCAGGTTGTCAAAAGCAGCGGAAACAGTTGAGTCTAGCGCGTCAGACTGACGAGTATCGAAAGGTGGCAAAATGACAGGCACGGGTGGGGGATGCGATGCAAGAGAGCCGGGACCAGGAGTCGAGAACGCCTGAAATTCGAGTGCGGAAAACATATGCTCGCTAGTTGGTGATCGCAGGTCCTGTCGGCTCATAGGAGGCGGTGATGCTGGTGGAAGCTTCTCTGTATGCTTCAGGCTTTCGTTCGCGACGGCCCGTTGTGCTAGATGATCGGTAGACGGGAGGTCAGTAACCTGATGAGGCGAAAAGGCAAAGATGGGTTCAGATTCCGATTCTGCTACAAAGTTCTCTTGGGAGGGAACAGAGGGAGGCAGCGTTGAGGCGTCTCGTGGGCTGGGAGATCTCGCCGGCAACAGCAGGCGCAAAGGATGTTTAGCGGCCAGGGTTGAGAACGTAGAGCAAAGCCATTTAGGTAGCGCTTTCACAGCTGAAGCCAGAGGCGGGATCTGTCGGCCTGCGCATGACTTTACAGGTCGAGTCCTCGTGCTTAAGCGCACACGCACCATTGACTTGTGACTGGTGTTGGTGGAGGCACTTATCTCTAGATCCTTTGCGGTCGATCCCGCATTGTCATGTGTAGGTGGAGCCTTGAGCTTGATAAGAGAGAAGCCCTTTCCGAGTCGCCCTTCTTCCACCAGCCCACTGTATGCGTCCATGTTGTGCAGATCCGAGGTGCTCGAGGAGCTGCCTGTATGCGTCCGATTTCGCCCGCGTTTGACTGGCGAATGGTAAGTCGCGTTCATTGTTTCGATCATGCGGTCGAATCGAGAGTTGAGACCGGACGTCTTGCGTCGCTTGGATTCGCGTCCATTGCCTTGAAACACTCAGGTTAATCACCTTAAATTTATCCTCCAGGCCGTACCGTGAGAGCCCCCCAGACTCGACCTGAAGAATGTCGCGAGATATCGCGTCAATACACGGCATGGCGCCATCTTGTTCTGGATCAATGCATTATGCACCTGCTATTTGTGAATACCCCAATGATGGACGAATCTGGCGAAGTTGGGTAGTCCTCGGAGATTTGAGAGAAACGACGAGTGCCTGCCATAGGAATCTTCTGCGGGTACTCGGTGCTCAGTGCTAGTTTGGTGTGGGGAGGTGTGAGGGGAAGAGAAGTAATTGGAATTGAATTACAATAATGATGGCCGGGACATCAGCTCAAGCAGCTGACATATCCGCCGCCTCATGCTCTGCCAACATCCTCGACAGGCCTCATTGAACTTTGAAGCTCATCCTGACCAGCGTGCTTATCGTAAATGTAATTGTAATTATCAATATTCGCCGGCAGGACAACTGGCGCCATTCTCGACTCATCGATCCGCATCAACCAAGCTCCGAGTCGGCCTTAACGCCCAACTTGGCGCCCAAATACTAGTAGCGGCGCCAGAGTAGCGCCGACCTGCAGCTTCCATTCCTTCCTTTTAGTCTATCACAACGCTGAGCAGTGAGGATTTGGGTGAGCACCATTAGCAGGCGTTGCGTCCTATACAAGGCGACATGTACTAACCATCCTGTTTCCAGGCGTCTCCACGTATCCGCTCCTCCACGTATCCGTTTCTGCTTACGGTACAATCGCGACTCGCGTCTGGACCCCACAATATGGATAGAATTGGACGCATCCTGGACGACTCGAGCTATTCCGACGTCAAGCTACCACTCGTATATCCCGACAACCTACCGGCTCGTCAATCGCAGCCTTCTCGTCGAAGATGGACGTCGTTTCTCCTTGGCGTCCTCAGCGTCTCTGCATGGCTTTATCTGCCTTCTCTTTGGTCTAACGCGCGGATCTACGATGGCAAGCTACCCAGAGAAGGCTACTTAAATCCTGCATATCTCATCGAGGCCAAGCATGGGGCTGTCGCCTCGGAGAACTCGCGCTGCTCCAAGATCGGGGTGCAAGTTTTGAAGGACGGAGGAAACGCAGTCGATGCTGCCATCGGCGCCACCTTCTGCACTGGGGTCGTGAATATGTTCTCGTAAGTTGTCCGTCTGAATCATTTATGACGCGTCTCAGGACACACCCTGTAGGTCTGGCATCGGCGGTGGTGGCCTTATGACCGTCCGAATCCCCGGTTCAACTCCCGAAAAACCTTCGGAAGTTTGGACGATCGATTTCCGCGAAAGGGCACCCGCGTTGGCCAACTCGTCGATGTACCTCGAGTCCCCCGAACTTTCGAAGACCGGTGGCTTGGCCGTCGCAGTTCCCGGTGAAGTCTTGGGACTGGAGGAAGCTCACCGTCGATGGGGAAAGCTACCATGGCAGCGACTCATTCAGCCTAGCATTGAACTGGCAAATGGATGGGAAGTTGATAGGGAACTGGGAAACCGTATACCCGTGCGCACCTGAGCCATTGGATTTCCTGCATCTAGAGCTCATAACCTTCATCCTTTTAGCGGTATCATGAACTTCTACTGAACAACCCCGACTGGAGTGCAATATTCGCTCCTAAGGGTATTCTCTTAAAGGAGGGCGACGTCATTCGACGAACTAACCTCTCTCGATCGCTCGCGTTGATCGCAAAGGAAGGTTCGAGTGCATTCTATAAGGTATGCTTTTCTTGCTCGAAGGCGGGAACTTCGAGGATAACCTGGTATTACTTTCCAGGGACCCATTGGCGATTCGCTGGTTCGCAAAGTCCGTGCCACGGGCGGTATCTTGTCGCATGCCGACTTAGAGAGCTACTCCGTCAAAGTGCGCCCCGCTTTACAAAGCACTTATCGTGGCAGAAAGGTCTATACCACCCATGCACCTACGTCTGGACCTGGTTAGTCCGCCTTTTCTTCCCTGTCGCCTTGGTTCACGACTCGCTCGTTCTCAGTCTTACTACACATGCTGAACTTGTTGGAGAGATTCGACATCAAGGAGAGGAATACCCTGACCATTCACCGTCTCGTGGAAATCCTCAAATTTGGATTTGCTGCACGGTAAGCCGTCACATCGCCCAATTGTGTATCTTTTGAAACGTCTTACCATGCATGTTCAGCACCAAAATTTGTGACCCCGATTATCACAACAACACAGCACGCATCGCTTTGATTTCTACGAAAGAATTCGCAGAGGAAATCGCGAAGAATATTACGGACGTACGTGATGCTTTTATCCTTCCTCTGACTTGGGCTGACGCAGAGAATAGGATCGTACACATCCCCCTGAGTATTACAAGCCAGAATACGATCTTCCGACTGACCACGGCACTGTGAGCTCCCTTATCAAGAGAACACTGCGTCACAAAGCTAACCCCTGGCCCTAGAGCCACAGTTCCATCGTGGACAAGGACGGCATGGCCGTCGCCTTGACTTCCACCGTAAACTTGATATTTGGATCCCAAGTCCTTGACCCGGATACCGGTGTTATCCTCAACGACGAAATGGACGATTTCTCGATTCCCGGTGTTCCGAATGGCTTCGGCTTGTGGCCTTCTCCATTCAATTATCCAGAACCTGGCAAAAGGCCGCTGTCTTCAAAGGTACCCACGATCATTGAGGACAGTAATGGGTCATTCGAGCTCGTGATTGGTGGCTCAGGCGGCTCCCGCATCTTCCCCTCCGTCCTCCAAGTTATCCTTAACTTGGAGCTAGGCTTGGACGTGGGCGCTGCGATTGAGCATGGGAGATTGCATGATCAGTTATACCCCCTCGTGTTGGACATCGACAGTACATATCCTCAAGAGATAATCGATGGCTTGCGGAATATAGGCCACAATGTCACAGGTATGCTGCAGTTTCTTCGGGACATGACTCCTGTGTATTCATCCACGTCCGCTTCGAATAGTTCTGGACATTAATCGGGTTGCTGCCGCTGTTCAAGGTGTCGCAAAGGTCAATGGAACATTATTTGGTGGGTCACATCACTTATCCCGCGACGCATGACCTTGATTCCTGAATGTACTTCTTCAATAGCCGCGAGTGATTCAAGGAAGAATGGGATCGCGGCCGGATATTAAATAGGTACATACTCTTGTTTTCAATTTGCAGACCTCCGCCATTCGGTGCAATGCGGGACAAGGCTTTCCTCCATTTACGCGGGCCGCCTTTCCGGGGATGCTGAAGCTCTAAACTTATCTGCTATCGCCTAAAGAAAACCCCTTCAGGATTTCTGCCGACAAGGTGGGTTATCCCTAAGAACGGCCGCCCATTCAAATTCAGTCAGTCTCGCCGAACACCTACTTGGCCCTCTTGCTAGTCTTCTGGAAGTCCTGCTCCACATGATGTTGTGTGCAGGCGCTCTCTTGTTAATACCGGGATTAGCTTGGCAAGGGCGTCCGACATCACCCGATGACCTTGGACGTGGTACTTACCGCGTGCTGAGACCTCGAGGACATATTTTGCTTTGATATGCAATTTTCGACGACGCGAAGGATGGCCCCGGGCGCATTTAATTTTAATATCTACACGTGTGCGTATGCGCCGCTTACTATGTGTTGATGTGCTGACTCCTTCGTATCACAGTCAACTCCCGAGGAGAGGTTACATGAGGTTACTTACATAGCTAAAGTAACCCTCGTAACGTCATTGACCCAGGCGCCTCGAATGGGCTTGCATATAGGCTCGTCGTATTTTTATCTTGTCCTTGAATCGACAACATTCAAAACCTGTATGTAGTTGACCATCTTCTTCATGTTGGCAGGCACACGAATCTTCCCTGAGAGCACCCTGAGAGAGACGTCGATTAGATCAACAACCCCCGGCCACCCCGTCGGACGTCTGTCACATCCAAAGCGAGAAGCAAACGGCTTTTGAACTTTCGGTGTTGCTACAGACTCAGTGTCGCTAACTATAGTTCGCATTCTCTGGCACCGGGCCAGCTACAGGCGCTTGGGCTCACAAGGCCATCAGCCTTTACAACGCGAATATTGCATATACATATTATTCCGAGTTCGGGCCAGCGGACGGTGTGACGCTCGCATTTTTGGTGAGAACAGGAATACCATGACTACTTTCATTGAGATGGTCTCCTCATGAACAGGTTTAAGGTTCTTGTGTTCATCTCAAAAATGTAAGTACCAACCCAAATTTGGGCAGAGCTTACACTAGCTTTCAGTTATGCCGTCATGCGACATTGTCATAAGGTGCTGGGTGTGGGCCAATCGCCATCCATGGTGACCACTTAACTTCGAACCCTCGAACAAAGCTCCTGCCTCTCACCACAGGTCGGAGTCAGCAAAGCCAGCTAAACCCCACCACCTGTCTGCGAGACTTGAGCGAGCCTGGAGTTTATGTCGGCCACACATGTAAGTTGTCACAACCTAGTGAGCGGTGCCGTCATGGGCCATCGAACATCGCATAGGGGGTGGCGTAATTGGAAATGTTGCGTTCATCCTGACGACGAAACTGTGGAATTGGAGGAGGACGGGTGTGCTGCGGGCGCCGGGTGTCTGAAGTGAGCTGAAATGGGTGATGTGTGGAGATGTGAAATCGATCCTTGCCCACAAGTACTTTCCATTTCCAGTGATTGGCCATATATGATAAATCATAAATGGTCAACGAAACAGAATTACATATCTCATACTAATAGGCAGTGTGGTGGTGCGCAGCACACCAATTCCGAGGGCGATTCTAAAAATATTATTATATACCCCCAGGTCAGTCCTCTGGTTTCAACAGACTCAAACAACGCCAACGGCCCAGAACACGTCAATTTCTTGAATTTCTTGAATAACTTCCTTGTTCTTCATCATCATGTCCAGTCCAGATTGGGGTCTCCTCTCATCTTACGCGGGTCTTTTAACTCTTGCATGCAGCTCAATATATGTTGGTTCCTTTGGCTCCTTACCAGTGCGTGCACAAATGTAGACTTTGGCCAACTATTCCTGAACTTTACAAGAACCCGAAACGCCCAGGTAGCCATCCAGAGGACTCGGACGATGAAGAAGAGGAAATTCCCGAGCGTATGACATCGGGAGATGCGTGGCTTTTCCCTGTCGTGAGCAAACTACCGATTTTACATGCAAAACGCTCACAGGATTCAGTTCGGGTCTGCTGCTCTGTTAGGGCTCTACACCATCGTTAAATATTTCGGAAAACAGTGGATAAACTGGTTCCTTGGCTGGTACTTCTCTGCAACTGGTGTGCTGAGCGTCTGGAAAGTGAGATCAACCCCAACAATATTTGGAGACATTCGCTAACACAGGATATCATCAAATTAGTCGTCAGTCTCTCTGGCGCGATTTGTACTCGGTTCTACACACTGGAAACAATTTGACAAGACCACGCTCTCAATCAGTAAAGGCAAAAACTGTACGTCACTCTCTGGGTGCAACACTTGTGTGGCTGAAGCTGATATGGTCGTAGCACTGTTCTCCTTGTCATTAAGGACACCCTCTTTGGTTTTATTCCCGCTAGCGGTCATCCCGTCAGCGGTATACTCTCTTTCCACAGCAAACCGCAAATCTGTTCTAATTACAGATGTTCTGTCACTCTCATTTTCACACAACGCTCTCTCGATGCTGAAAATCGACTCCTTCCAAACTGGTGCCGCTCTTCTCACAGGACTTTTCTTCTACGATATCTGGTGGGTCTTCGGGACCGAGGTCGTAAGTTGCGAAATGTCGCGTCAATTCCAATTTGCCTGGACGAGGTTGCTGACCTGACGTAGATGGTAAAAGTCGCGACTACGCTGGACGTGCCGATCAAACTTCTCTGGCCCAAGGCACTGGATTTTTCAAGTGCTCGCGGATTCACCATGCTTGGTCTCGGAGATATTGTGATCCCAGGGACTGTCATCGCCTTCGCGCTTCGTTATGATCACCACCGCTCCCTTCAACAACACCAGGTGCATCCTCGAGGGCCTTTCCCTAAACCATACTTCTACGCCACCTTGACTGCATATTTCTTGGGTCTCGTTACGACTATGGGTGTAATGCACGTCTTTCATAAGGCGCAACCTGCGTTGCTCTATCTCAGGTATGATATCTCAGTCGTACGAATACAGAGACTTATGGTTGGTGGCCCCCATGTAGCCCTGCCTGCATCCTGTCCTTCCTCTTAACGGCGATTTTTCGTGGCGAGCTCAAAGAGGCGTGGAACTGGAGCGATGACCCAGAACCCAAAGAAAAGGCTGCCGCCGCTGCTGAGAAAAAGGAAAAATAAATCGAACGAAGGATACCGCACATTCCTTTCACTGTGTTGTATACCATTTACAGACTCCTTGCTTTTCATGGCGCGGTGCTCCGTCCGCTCGCCGTCTGCAAATCAGCCTACCTCTGACGTCGTGTTCCAGGTCCATGCCACTGCTGCTTACTGTGCCTTTCTACTCGTCTCCTGGCCCTTGAAGGCTGGATGAAGCTTGCTTAAGTCCTTGCAGAGACAACGTGGCGTCAACTCCTCCTGTATCAATTCACATCGACTGTCACTGGTAACTCACAAAAGCCCAACTGAACAGTCCTTCCGTCATGTCCGCACCAATTGAGAGAGAGGGGTGTCGTGAGTCGCATGCTTAGTGTGGATACACAACTAGTCACAAGGTTAGCGTTATAACCTTAGGTAGCCGCATGACTGCCCATGTTGGTTAGAGAATTGACGCCGTCGGGCACGGAAAGATAGCTGGAGCGAATATGAGCATTTGAGTGAGGAGGAACTGGGATTGTAGAGTTTCTGATTAGACACAAACTTTTCATTTATATACATACGAGCTTTTGTGGAGATAAGCGTTGTGTAAGTATAAATTCAGGAGGAATATCGACGTAAGAAAGATAAAAATACATAAGCGACAGGTGGCGGTAATTTTGATATCCCCGGCCGACAAAGGACCCGTTCGACGTACGTGCAAAGTCGGGAGGTCAAGAAGAAGATCGAAGGGGAACGCTATCGTAGTAATTTCTCCATCCATGAAAACCATGATGCAGCATGATGCTAGCATGAGCCGCCGTGGCGCAGCCGTAAGACTGCGAGCTTCACAGTATGCAAAAATAAATATCATAGAAACTCCAAAGTAGTTTTTCACGTGCAATGTATTCGGGCACAATATCCCCACTACTTAGGGGTCGTGTTATATATAACCACAACACTACGAGGTGAGCAACTAACTCCACACTCTGTAGTGGATGTCAGATGACCATGCAGTGGAGAAGGTCTGGAGTTAGGTCTGGAGCTAGTAAGTTACTTGAAAACAAATTCTGGAGAGCGGGTAAAGATAAAAAAATCGCAATCCCTTGTTTTCGTGAACCGCAGCCGACCATCTCTGTAACTCCCGAGGAGTCTGGGCGGTCTGAACACAGCATCGATCGTCGATCGCGGAATTGCTCGACGTACGTAGATGGCGGAGTGGAATTTTTAAAAAGATGACTGGCCTAGTCCTCGACCTTGGATTTTGTTATTCGTGAATCATGAGTTTCAGAAATACTAAGGTGCCAATACGTAGTTTTCGTTGCTATGCATCAATTAATTGGATTTTCCGCCAAGTGGATTTCAATCGAGTGAACTGGTTGACCATGCCGGAATTTGGATCGACGACTGAGCTATCTTTGTAGCGACAATCCGAAGTTTCGGAGCCCCTATCCAGACATTGTCGAGATCAGCTTGACTCAGAGGTCAAGGTACAGCAACACGCGCTAATTTGATCCTGCGGTTCGGGGAAACGTTCCTCGCGACTGTTAATCGATCGAAAATTTGATGATTGATTTTACAGAAGAAGGAAGCAAAGTCACAGAAAAACGACGGATTGAAAAACATGTTTATTTGAGCGCTAAGGGAAAAAGGCGGTGCAATGCTGCGGCTCTCAGTCAATCTGAATTGGATGAATGGGATATGCTCGCTTGGGGCACGCTTGGGCGCACGTAAAGGGCTCATCGGAGCAACATCGCAAGGAGGAGTGGCTGTTGTCGGCTGCCGGCAGGGGGCAAGACCCCGGAAACAATGGCAAGAACTGATGTGATGTGTGACACTGTGACAGGGGATGTCCAGGGTCTTCCTTATGCGGACCGGAGATTTGCTCCATCGTCGGTATTCACTTGTTCTTTCTCCTCCCTGAGCCTGCACGTTGCCCAGGACGCAATTGCCTATAGCCCATCTCCCGCTGGTCTCTATAGCTCCTCCATCTCGTCTCAGTCTCCTGTACATAGACACGGTCACAGTTCAAACGTTCTACCCGCTCAAGGGTTTCTCAGCAGCCACTCAGCAGCCACTCAGCAGCCATTTGCACTTCGTGGAGCTCGGCAGGAAGCCATTTTACCAACCACTGTCCATGGAACGGCCCTCACAGTCTCAGAGGCGATATGTTGAAGGAAACCTACCAGGAAATTTCTTCCAGGTTCATGACAGGGCCTGGACCCCGAATTCTCGCCCAACCCGCAATACCTCGTCCTACCATCCGAATTCTTCCAACATAGGTCAACAGACCTCGTCTTTGGCATCCTCTAATCACCATTCCGCCTGGTCCCATAATATTAATGTTGGCCATGCGCACAACTACCTCCTTCCCGAGCTACCGAACCATACCCTGGGACCGGACTTACCTCCACCCATGCCGAGTTCGTTTAACAATGATTGGGGCCACTTATATGCTTCACCTATCCATCCTCATGCTTATGCTGCCCTCTCTAATGGCGATCTCGCTTCTGTCTCGTCGTCCCCGGGGACCCCAAGTCTCTCGAGTTCCTACCACAGCTCCTACCAGACTCAGATGTCCAGCACATCCCCGATCTCGTGGTCTCAATCCACTTCGCCAACAGACTTCAAATCTCCTTCCGGGTTTTCTGTAAATGCCTCCATTCCGCGGTCAACCTCTGACCTGAAGAGCAAGCGATTGGGAGGTATGTCTCAAGTTCTCTCCTCGGTTTCACCCTATTCATGGACATGCGAACTCTTAGTCGACAACGGAAAGAAGGGTTCCATTTATTCGCGGGATCAGATGCCTCCACCTACGTCGATTCATCGTACCAGCAGCGGGCCGAAGGGATACGACTCCCATGGCTTCATAGACGACCCTTCTCTCAACTTCACGCACCCCTATCCGCTTCCAGGTGAGCGTTCAAATCCACGGCTTCCACCATCGCTATGGATGTCCCCTGCGGCTGCCTCTGTCACCTCGCCTCCAGCTTACGGAACACTGAATGAACAATCGTCTACCCCTCTGCCAGGATCGCACCCGGCGTACAACAACCGTAGCCCATATGAACGCTCACCAGTATCATCCAAGTCCCCTAGCCTTGAATCCAAGTCGACGCTCTTTACCGACATCTTCTCCGAAGAGCTGTTGGGCGCCACCAGAAGCTCTCTATCTCCACAAGCCACCAGTCCCTTTACTTCTCCGAGACTATCCGGCTCTCCGGCTCTGCAGTCCGGCGACCTTCCGCCTGATCCCGGGCAGCTCGCAAAGGAGGATCCTCTTGCGACGCAGGTGTGGAAAATGTACGCACGCACGAAAGCGACGCTACCTAATGCGCAGAGGATGGAAAATCTGACCTGGCGGATGATGGCGCTGGCGCTGAAGAAGAAGAAGGAAGAAGATGACGAAGCGGCGGCAAAGGAGAAGGAGAGTGATGAAGAGTCAGCTGCTTCAGAAGCCAAGGCTGGGACGTCGCAACGCCAGAACGTGTCTGCAGGCGAACCCGAAGCAGCCAGGGCTTCCGATGAACGAGGTCGGCGGATCGGTAAGGGCAAGGCGAAGGTGCGGGTGGTTGGGTTCGACGGCACTAACCAGGACGGTTTCGACGAAGCTGAGTAAGTCACATCCGGCCCATCACGTGTATATTGGCTGAAGCCACCTCCCAGCGCCATTCCCATGGACTGGCGTGCAATGAGCAGGTCAAGGTCACGGATATCGATGGACTGGAGGCCAACAAGTCGGTCGAGGTCAAGACCTCCTGAGTCGACGCCGACTTTTGACCAGCACGGATTGCTCAATATGGCACAATATGATGCCCGGCTCGTGTTCCCCAGTGCTTATGACGCCTTCAAGTCAGCAGACGGCGTCACTTTCCCCAAACCTTTTTCGAAAGGTGGTGTATCAACGTCGCCGGGTATCCCTATACCTGGGGCTGCAGCATCTATGCTCTCCTTTGGACGCCGCAGCCCTCCATATTCGCTGCATCATCCTCAGTCTGAGCTACCGTCCGTGTTCGAAGACCAGTCTGAAGCTGCCAGTCCGCTGGGTGACAACCCTGAGTCACGGTACCTGAGCTCCAGCTACAGCTACAACCACACTCTGTCCGCCTTCAATAGCCCGGTCTTCGCCCCATCCTCCCTGCCCTCCAGCGGCTTACATGGCCTCACCAGAGTCCCACCGCATGGCGGACATGCGTCGCCAGCCGAACAACGAACATTCCCCAGGCACGTACGCAAGACCAGTTTTGACCACACGGTGTCCAAGGATGGCATACTGTCGGAGGTGGGTGGGCGCCATCAAGTGAACGGCAAGCCCTTGCCACCTGACAAGATCGTCGGTACGAAACGGCGGGCAGAGGCGCCACACTCTGAAAGCATGCTTCGCGCCGATCCGTCAATCCTCAACGGTGTCGGCGCATCTGCCACCGCCCTCCACTTAGACCTAGACGACAGCGGAAGCTCCTTCCCGAGTGGCGCCTTTAATTTCTCTTTCCCACCATACGAGGGATTGTTCTCACTTCCTGGATCGGAGCATTCTTCCTCTCCTACAAGAGCTGAGTTCAACCAATACCGTCACGATCACCCACAACATTCTTCATCCCGCTCTTCACTCAACAGCTCTGTGTACCCGCCTAGGTCGTCACAGAGCACCAACGAGGGTCTGTCGGCTGCAGCTGCGGCGGCAAGCGCAGTAATGGCTGAGGGGTATGCATCTCTGAGTGCAGTGAACTCAGTCGACGACTCGCTCTTTGACTACAGCCAGCTGCTTGGCCTAGTATCGTTTTCTGGGATAGATGGGTCGGGGCCGCCCGCGGGAAGGAACCAATACACTCATGTCGACCCCGCGCAGATCTTGGCGGGCCAGACCGACGGTAATGGTGGGGGAGCAAACGGCAATGGGGGTTCTGGGACACCAAGTGGTGGCGGAGTAGGCATCCTTGGTGGGTACCCCCATTTCCATGCGAGTCCGTCGAGTGATGGATGGGGCAATGGTGCGGGTTCCAGTACAGCATCTCCGGAGCCCCATAGCATCTCGAATGCGTCTACGCCCCCACCGACGGAAGGCTCGTCGCAGGCGTCCAGGTCTACGAACGGTAGGAAGTATATTCCGTTGAAACAGGAGGCGCTTCAAAGAAAGACATCACTGTCGGCGAGTGCTGTGGCTAGCTCGCCAACTCTTAGGCCGTCGGCGGGCACGCCCGATTCAACGGGCACAGAGAAAGGTGTGAGCGAGGATGGAGATCAGACCCCGACATTGTGCACCAACTGTCAGACTACGAACACCCCGCTGTGGAGGAGAGATCCTGAGGGTCAACCGCTTTGTGCGTACTGTGTAGAACATCAACCAGGATTATACTGACTTACCTGGCATCCTTCAGGTAATGCGTGTGGGCTGTTCTATGTGAGTGCGCTCTTATCAGCACGAGTTACCGCATTCTTATATTTCTGATAGAAACTGCATGGTGTGGTCCGCCCGTTATCATTGAAAACAGACGTGATCAAGAAGAGGTACCTAACTCATAATTCATAACCCCTATCTTCTACTTCCATTGACCATCTGTGCTACCAGGAATCGGGCCTCTGGCACACCAAGTGGCAACTCTCGTAAAGGAACTTCTACTCTTCCGAAACTTGCGTCGTCCACGACTCGTCCGCGGTCCCATTCAGGATCATTGATATCTGGTGGTACGAAGAGAAATTCTGGCCCTACCGCCTCGGAACGTGGTGCTGGCGGTGCAGGCGCATCCGCAGCACCCCCGGCAATGAAGCGACAACGACGGACTTCTACTGGACTGCACATGACCCCGACTGATCCTTAACCTTCTTCTGCTTGGTTTTCGTGTGTGTGTTCCGAACGTTGTAGACCTGAACTGAACTGTATGACTATTATCTTGGTTTGCATACTCACTGTTTATGTCACACTCCATAGTAGTCGAGAGCTGTACATTAGTAGTTGACCCCATGATAGATGTAGTTTCAGCACGTACTTATAGATTATTCTCTCCCAAATTCATTGACCCAATTCATTGAAATCTACCTTTGTTTTGGATGCACAGTTGTGGCGTGTCAACAATCAGAACATTGTTCTGTGAGAATTACGCCTTCCTTGCCCTGATTCCTATCAACCTATCAAGCTATAGCTCTTCGTGAGCTCGTTTGCCCATCATGGCGTCCATCTTCTGGCAGCATGCTGCGCCTATACGACTCCCACAGCCGCCCACTGCATTCCCATCGGGTCTGCAGCCCGTTGCATCCAAGGACGTGAATGGAAACAGGCAGATCCATCGTCGGGTTTCTCGTACCGACCTCGATTTCGAACAGGCCTTGAAAGCTGAAGGCACAGTGATGCTCAAGGAAGGACTCGACGTCAATTCACTCGGTGTCGACACCAGTCCTTCGCCATTGAACGCGAGTTTTGGCTCGCCGTCGCCGCGACAACCCCGAAATCAGCAGCCCTTGACACCAACTGTTGTTCCTCCTACACCTTCGCCAGCGCCTGGACCCTCAACTTTGAGGAACGGGGGCTCATCATCCCAGTCCTCGTCCTCCCACGACGTGTTCTACGATGCAGAGGACACCCCGAGTCCGACTCCGACTACAACTGAACGACAGACCAACCGTCGTTCAATATACCGGTCTCCAGGCACTTCGAGCAGTCCTGATCTTGCGACCTTGCTGCGTAAGGCGAAGGAGAAGGGAGGTACCCTGAATGCTCAGCACAAGAAGGAGAAGAGACGCGACTCACCACCACCCCCGATGCCGGCGGATCGACCGCCCAGCAGCGGTCGTCAACGATCATCAACCACTTACTCCAACCCTTCAACGCCTCAGTTGACCCCATCTTCAAAGAATAAACTGAAATCTCCACGGCCGGACAACGCGTCAGAATGGATGTTACCAAGCCCACGCCCAAAGGAGAATGGCACGACTAAAGTACGTACGCCTATCATCTATCTTGTGGTAAGCCAGTCATGGCCCATAGGCATCCAAGTCTTCAGTTCGAGCGAAGACGACTGCATTCCTAGGGAAGATGCTGGGACAGGGGAGCTCAGGAACGCACCGGGAACGTTCCGTACGATAAGCATTTCATTCCTTGTCCTTTCACTGACGCCTTTCATTGACAGAAAACCGATGCGTCTTTGTCGCCTGTAGCATCCAACCCTTCTTATGGATCACCTTCACTTTTCGACGCATTTACCCCTCCTGTGCCGCCTATACCTCCTGAGCACAAGCGTACGCCTTTTGGGTCACCTATAGCGGACGTCTTCAGCACTTCTCAACGCACATCATCCACTTCGAAGCCTTTACCACCCATTAGTCCTCAAATGCTAGAGAGCGACGACGACCGTTCCATGGTTTTCGTGGAACGAACACTTTCGCACGACGATTCAATGCCCAAGGTTGAATCACTAACTGCTGCCAAAGCCAGGAAACGAAGAAGCATGAGCGTTGGAGATGCGGAGCTGAAGAAGGTTATGCTTGCCACTTCATCCATATCTCCACTCCCAGAAACGCCAGTACGACCACCACGCATCGAAGACACGACGCTAAATGGGATATTGGACGTTTTCAAAGGTGAACTCTCTCAACTAGCCCCAGTATATGGCTCGTTATCTCTTCAAGATCCATCTACTCCTCCGCGAAAACTTCCTTCCCGAGCTGCGACTGACGGCCTCTTTTCATCCAATGATGTCCGTCCAGACACGACAAAGACAAAATCTAACTCGGCCTCAGCTTTAACATCAAACACGAGCCCTATGCTCACTCTGAACATACCATCCCACCACCTTCAGACACCCAAGAAGGAGTCTCCTGCCCCGGTCGACACTTCCCGTGATTCGTCCCTTCCGATGCCACGACCAACTGCACGACCGCTCTCCATGAACTCCCCACGCGGGATAACCTCATCGCGGCATGCCTCCAGTCCACTACGATCGAAGACTGGGCCTACCTCCAATTTCCCTCCAGGTAGCCCCCGGGACACCGCCCGGCTCCGGGCACTCCACCATTCGAGTGCGTCGAGTTCGGAACCTTCACTCATTCCGAATGGAGAGGGCGCACATGCCTGTAAGGTTGATTCTTTTTCACGCATCATCATACTTATACACGTTCGCAGTTTCTCTCCGCAGAGGCTCGCAGCAAGATCTCAAAGTCAACGATCTGACTCTGAGTCGATTCTCTTCTGCTACCCAGTCTACTGCTGGGCCCGAAGACAGCGCGGATATGGAAACCCGTGCAAAAGAGCTTGCCTCTCGGTGCTGGAATGAGGACGAAGAGTTCCTGGCCAAGGAGAAAATCGCAGAGTGGCTTGGTGGGCAGTACGTCGTCTTCTTCTTCACTGTCCACGACGGTTACTGGATAAATGCTCTTATAGCGGTCGCATCAACAAATTGGCACTTCATCACTATGTTGACTTCTTTGATTTCTCTGGGTTGAGGCTGGACCTCGCATTTCGGTGAGGCCTCTTCTTCTCAAAATACCTTGGTTGATGCTCAAAAGTTGACAGGCGATTATGCGCCAAACTCTACCTCAAGGGCGAGACGCAACAAGTCGACCGTATCCTTGAAGAGTTCAGTCGGCGCTACTGGAATTGCAACCCTGGCGGCGTGTATGGAAGTGCTAGTAAGGGGTTGCATCATTGGTAAACTGCCTTCACTGACGTCTCCGCTAGACATTGTTCACGCCGTCTCCTACTCCCTTCTCCTTCTCAACACCGACCTGCACGTTGCCGATCTAACGACCCGGATGTCTCGAAATCAATTCGTTCGGAATACCCTGACGGCCGTACAAATGCAACTCCAGCCGTCGCCTGCTGCCCCAACAGACCTTTCCGTGTCTGATATGACATATGACGACTGTTGTAGCGTCCGTGGGCCTCCACATGACGGCAGTGAACACACTCGGTCGAAACGCAGCGACAGCATCACCAGCTGGAATAGCGTTTCCCGGGAAGGAGTTATCTCGATACCGATCGTTCAAAAAGACGCGAATGCCAGTACACCTTCTGTGCAGCTTTCCACTCACGAACCTAGAACGAGCATGAACCCTGTTTATGGACGTGGATGGGAAACTGACATGGAGACTCTGCTGAAGGTGGGGTCTTTGCTCGCCCCTTGAAGAGTATTGAATTGATCATACATTTGTGGCAGGAAATGTACAACGCAATAAAGAGTCAACAGATCCTGCAGCCTCTCAACAGCAGCGTCACTCGCTCCTCGTCCTCGTTGAGTCCTGGTGGCGCCACGATGCTGCGAAATCGGAGTCTTCGCAGTCAGCCTGATCGATTGACGACGTTAAAACGTGGCAGCATTCGTGGATTGCAATCGATCATTAACGCTCAGCAGGGTATCAGTCCCTATAGCAGTAATAGCAGCATAGATGGTCGCGTCAGCCCTTCTCCCAGCTTTGCGACGTCAACACACGAGGTTTGTCTCGAGCGCTCTTACTTTCGAAGCAGGCTGACAATATTGTCGACGCAGCTGTATGGTTCAAGCTCCTCCTTCCTGTCGCCTGCACTCGGCTTCGCTTCGAATTTGTCACACACCATCATCCGTGAGGCACACGAAGACGACGACAGGAGCGTACATAGCAATTATTCCGACTCCACGACAATCAGTATCACCGATGAGGAGTTGGCACTTCTCGGAGCTCCCTGGGCCAAAGAAGGAATGCTTTGTCGCAAGCAATATTGGGAGTCCAGTGGAAAGCGTGCTCGGGACAAGGCTTGGATGGACGTCTTCGTTGTCATTCAGAAAGGCGAGTTGAACATGTTCACCTTTGGCGACCATTCCAGCGGTGGTTCTGGTACCTTTGGAGGAGGAAACTGGCTGGTAAGCTTCCCCGTTACATACCTTCTGGATATCCATATAATAATGTGCAGGCGAATGCGGACCCTGTTGGTACGGTCCATCTTGCGCATTCTTTGGGCCATTCACTCCCACCCCCTGGCTACAATCGACAGAGGCCCTACTGCATGGTTCTCACCATGGCTAATGGCGCCGTATATTTCTTCCAGGCCGGCACGGAGGAGTTGGTGAATGAATGGGTTTCCACGTGCAATTATTGGGCTGCCCGAACTAGCAAGGAGCCTCTTGCCGGAGGTGTTTCCAACATGGAATACGGTTGGAACCGCGTGGCTGACCCGTATCCTCACTCGCGCTCAAAATCCGACGACACTGAATCGGTTAAAGACTATTCCGACGCCATCAGTGTCCGCAGTGGTCGCAGTGGTCGAAGTACTCGCAGCAGATTCGGCTGGAGGGATGGTGTTTCCACTGTTCGAGCGGCTCAGTCACCCTGGGCAGAGAAAACTTTGATCAACGACTGGAAGCCTCCCCTTCCTCCGACTGTGTCCAGTGTCCACGATGAGGAAACTCAGCTCGATGCCCTCAGAAAGCATGTTTCAGCCATGAAGAAGGACCTGGAGAGGCATAATGAATACCGCGAACCGATGACAGCCTTGGTACGAAGAGCATTCTTCCCTCGATCGACACCCACCGCTGACATTTGCTGTGTAGTATCAACCCAAGACAGCCAACGCGATGAAAGCGCAAAGCAATTGGGAGAAAAAGTCTCAGTGGTTGCTTACCGAGATCGTCAAATATGAGTCGTACATCGATTCGTTGCAAACGGCGATGTCGTTGCGCCTCAAAAAGAGAGGAGAGAAAGGTTCGTGTGTTCTGTTTGGCGTTATGGGTTCAATCATCTGACATTTAACAGCTCTGGAGAGAGCGTTGAATGGGACGGCTCCGTCCGACACGTCTTCCATCGCCATGAAGGGGAAGTGGAAAGGCCCCGAGGGAGAAACGATTCGCGAAGAGGCAGAGCCCGCTACGCCAGGACCTGGACGACAGTTCAACATCCCGCAGCATAGGAGAGCGACAGCGGGCGATTCTGATGACTAAATTATGTTTCCTTCCAACCACCTATTTCCATTATGGACTCGCATGTATGTATATTTCGGTTTCACTGTTCTTGCATTTCTTTTCTTTCTCGTTGAATACTGCTCCTGGGTTCGTCGCGGACCGGGATATCTATATATTCTAGGCGCCTTCTATCCCGTATAAGATATACTACCAGATGCTCATTTCGCTGCTGCGATGCACTGGATTCGAAGTGCAGATGGGACCGCCCGTTGGTTTTATGGGTCGGAGTAATAACAGAACAAGCCTTTTCATACCACACGGACTAATCACGGACTAATGTCGCCACTGGGAGATACATTTGGCCCTGCGTGCAGAATCATTCGCAGCGTTAGATTTTCAATATATATAATTCAGTGGGTCAATGCCGTAATCAGTTGTATTCGAAAAGCGGCCGTCAAATATGTGCTAGAAGGGAGGTAGGCTGAACGATGGAACACTCATATATGTCCAATAGAGTGGCGCACCTGACCCACTGGTGATCACAGGGTGCTCTGAGTAGTGATAATGTTTGAGGAAATTGGGTAAATTGTAGTATCGAGGGATGAGTTCTGCTTGGTTCAAGAGTAACATAACGTCGAATGTCCTTTTGTTGACACAGCGACCATAGCTGGTATTAAAGCATGATTGGATAGGTCAAGGGCCTGTTCCCTCGAGACTTCACTACAATGCGAGCATGTACTAGACTTTCCGTTATCCGACAGATGCCCACTATGCTGGGCTCTCTGAGCGGGTATGTGAATTGCCAGAAACCATAGTGGAACTTCCTTGTGTTTCTACTGCCTTGGGTATAAGGGTCGAGGAGTTCAACAGGCAGGGCGCGACGAATATTGACGTATTCCACACTCTGGGAAGCGTTTTGAGGAAGACGATTAGCCATATGACGAGCACCATGGCTGTGAATGTTCAATATGAATCAGTCAGCGGCAATGAGGCAGGAAGAGACAGCACGCACCAGACCAGATCGCTCCGAAATAATTGAAGAATGGGCTGTCGAGTACAGCGCCCAGCTGCACCGAAAGTAGACCAAAGACACCCGTCGGGAAAATAAGACCCCAGTATGCCAGTGTAAACGGGATGGGCTCGCGGCGCATGACAGCGTAAACGGATATGATAGAGACCATCAGCCACGCAATACCCATCGACCACAATATCCACGCGATGCAGAAGCATGCGGAGTATAGCATCTGGCCGGTCAATTCCGCAAAGGGAAATTTATCGCCCAGATGTAGCGGGAGGAGCACGGAGAGGTTTTCACCGTTGATGAGGAAGGAGAAGCCGCCTTGCCCGAGCGGGCCGAGGGTGATGAAGGCGGAGAGGATGAGGCCGGTGTCGGGGGGGCCATGGAGGACGAGGCGGGTAAGATAGACTGTAAGGATCATGAGGGCGAGGGAGAGGCCCATGATGAGTGCGGTGAACGACACGCCAGTCGTGATGAGCGCATGGTAGACCGAGTGGTTGAAAAGGGCTTTGCTCAAGAGACCACCGGTCGAGGACGCGACAATAAGAGTGACCATTGGGAGGACCCAGACGGATGCCATCTTGGGTAGTGAGTGGTCGTGTGTTGTCATCCTGAAAAAATGTTGATTGGACGGTGCTAAAAGAGTCAGAAACAATATGACTTACATGGCGTAGAGCATGCCAAAGGCACAGAAGAAGGAGAGCGCCACGTCTAACCACCAAAAGGCCCACAGCGTGAACAGGAAGCCTGTTCCAGCGAAACCCCAAGACTGATTTGCTGTGAGCGCACTGTTAATCAGGGTGGCGGCGCCCATGGGGAATGCTCCGACGAAGAGACTTTGTGCTGGGTGTGAGAGCATCTTGTGCCACATCTATTGGCCGTAGATTGAGCATAACGATCGGCCATGATAGTAATCAGAACTCTAACGTACCTCTGGGTATAGCCAATAGCGAGCTATTGTCATCCCGCAGAACAGGACGAACAAGAACAGGTTCAGGAAGAAGAAGATGAGGGATATCACTTCGAGCGCCAGTGAGCCAGCGCCGAAGGGAAAGCGAGAGACAAGGGCTGATATGACACCAGTCCCCATGATGACAGTGAACCATGCTGGGGTGAAGTTCCTGAAACGCGTCAAGTTTGTTAGAGGGATTTTTCCAAGGTTGGTATGGGTATGCATACTCACCTGAGAATCTCCCCAGGGCTCTTCCGACGGCTACAAGGCATATCTGGGAGGTTGTATGGATAAAAGGAAGAGGGCGGACATGACTCCGGTGAGACCTATTATACTCTGGCCCCGATTGACGATTTCCGAATTCTGAATTCGGAATTGGAGAAAACTAGGCGTGATCTTGGCAGGAGAAAACCCCAATGAGAATGGCAGTTGCAAGACCTCGAAAACTAGTCTTTCTGCGGTCTGGGATCATCGAAGCATCTGAACAGAGCTCGTCGACGTTGTGGTCAGGTTCAAGTTGTGGTGGCTCAGGAATTTGCAAAGCCCGGGCTGGAACAGATCCACGATATTGCAAATCCGCAGTGGTTCCGTAATTGTCACGTGGCTCTCTTGTCAGCATCGCGCCGTGAGGCTCAAAAGTCGGAGTCAACTTGTTGAGTACTTGTTGGTTTACATATTGAACTTGACACTGCTGGCTCGCTCCAATTAGAATTCAACCAATAAGTATTAGATGATCGATCCAGTCCTGGTTTACGACAAGGTCATCGGTGCGGTGTCCACGACCACAGCCGACTACATTGTCGACTTCATTAATGAGAAGAAGACCTTGAAAGTACTCTGAATCCGGCCGAATTTGTTTATCGCTGGACGCACAGGCATATCATCTTATGTACCGCGTCGCAGTATTTCAAGGGGAAGCTTTCTGGAAGCCTCCCACTGTGTATCACGATTGGGAAATCGCTGGGTTTTTTTTTCGCAACCCCCCAATTGTAATCGCCATAAAACGATTGCGGAGGGCTAGCCGATCGTGCTTGAGGCTGAACTGGGCAGGGGCTCGTGGATATTTGAATTCGCCATGGAGTGGTCGTCATCGTCAATCGGCGGTGCGAAAATCGAGCGGTCATTGACTAGCGCCACAGTACGGCTAGCAACGAATATCCAAACAAGGAGTGTAGCGACTGCATAGATTGCGCCGACGACGCGGAAGAAAGAGGAATCCAAGGTGCTAGCGAGGTTGATCGTAAGATTAGCGAAGACGCCCTGTGAGATCGTGGTCGCGAGGTTAGCACCAGATCGAAGAGACACTTCGACAACGTACATTGGGAAAGACTAAGCCCCAGAACGGTAGCATGAAGGAAAAGCGGGTCCGGCGGGCCGTCTCCAGGATCCCAAGGAGTGCGAACACGATACACATCACCGCGAGCGACCATAGGAGGAATGCAATGCACACACATGCGACGTATATCGTCTCGCCCGTGTTTTCCGATCTGAGAAACCTCGAGTCCCCATGGTCAAGCGGGAGCAGGGTCTTGAAGTTCTGACCAATAAGCAGGATCGCGTACCCAGACTGGGCAGTGGGGCCCAAAGGCAGAAAGACGGAGAGGATCTTGTGACCCGGGGGTAGGCCGTGCAGGATGAGCCGGAGGAGGTAGATGGTTATGATCATGAGAGCAAGGGTGAGCCCGACAGTTACAAGGAAGACTGCAATTGTGATTGAGACGAGGGCTTTGAGGGGGGAATAGGCCTGAAGAGCGCGGGCGAGGACCCCGCCGGAAGAGGCAGCAACTGTTAGCGTTACCACTGGGAGCAGCCAAGCAGCGGTCATTGCTTGCAGGGAGTGTTTGTGGGAGGTCGTCCTATGCAATGCGTTGGATGGAAAGAGAAGGAGAAGTACAATGCGTCGTACATGATGTGCACCATCCCCCAACAGCATAGAACCGATATGGCGACGTCTATCCACCATACCGCCCAAACAAGGTAAAGAAACCTGGCCCCTCCGAACCCATACCCTACATTGATGACGTCAACTGCAACGTTGATGAGCGTCGTTATTCCCATGGGAAAGCAGCCCGTATATAAACTGGTGGACGGATGGTGGAGCATTGAGATCCAGGTGTGCGGGTAGAGAGTGTAGCGGATGATCGTGAGAGTCGTCAAGAGCACGAAGAGGCAGAGATTGAGAAAGAAGAAGGCTAGGGAAAGGATCTTGAATGCTGATGAGGAGTGTCCGTAGGGAAAGGAGGAGAAGAGGATGCTGATCGCGCCGGTCCCTGGGGGTAAGTAGAGGCTGTGAGTGTGGTTTAAGCACTTCATGAGAAGATTAAAAATAAGTGGTTCATAGGTCTACGCCCACAGAATTTGAGAGGATGAAAGAGTTAGACTCACCCATGGTCGCAGCAAACCAGG
The DNA here is from genome assembly GCA_018850815.1 of Asterophora lycoperdoides. Lineage (NCBI taxonomy): Eukaryota > Fungi > Basidiomycota > Agaricomycetes > Agaricales > Lyophyllaceae > Asterophora > Asterophora lycoperdoides. The sequence continues at coordinate 76,593 of JABCKJ010000030.1, forward strand.
TTGGCGTGAAGTGTCTGATACAGACCGACGTTGCCATTAACGGGCGAACACAGGATTCATGATACATTATGACCTACCGAATTATCTCTTGGGCAGTCCTAGGTACCTTTCCATCATGGGCAGACACTGGCATAGATGAATTCACAACAGACTTCCAGTCGGCTCGAATTCAGAAATCTGCAGGTCCAGGTAATATGGTCCTCGGGAATATTTGAAGGATATGGGTTGCAAGCCAGCTGCAGAGATAGCTGTGTGGCGTGGCCAGGTCCTAGTGAGGGTGTGATGACAAGTGTGCTGATCAAACGCCAGCGCCTTCTTCTCTCCCACCTTCATCCCTCGGCGTTCCCGATGGGCGTTTTTGCCTTCTTCTCGTATTCAACGCGGTCTGTGGAAATTTCGGCGGCCAGTATCGAGCAGAAGGCAACCGATGAAGCCCAAATTCCCGAGTCTTCGCAGCTCAAAGACGCTACTAGTACTCCTGAGCCAGCGACGGCGGTCGCAAAGACAGAAACGTTGACAACGCCCAATGACAATAAGGAGAAAGATCCCTCGTTGGCGGCATCGGCGTCGGAGACCTCGCAAGTAATCGTCGTCTCAACGCCCGACTCTATCTCCAAAACTCCTGCGTCCAACCTCCATCCTCAGGTTAACGCCCGACGTTTTTCACTCCGTGCATTCTCTTTCCCTACTCGAGGCCCCGCAGAACAACATAAACCCGTGCTCTCTATGGTCCATGAACACTTAAAGAAAGTCAACGCTGCTGCTGCCTTCGCGAAACGCGCGAAACCGCGTTTCTCCTCCTCCATGAAACGCGCGAAGGAGTCCGCCCTGATGGTTCGCTCGCTTATCGTCGGACCCTCTGCCGCGTCGCCGAAAGTCGTCCGCGCCAACGCGAAACCTCAGCTCAACAAACTCAAATCCCAGCTCGTGGAGCCCAAGTCTGCCAACAAGGTCATCGCGCAGCTGCGCGCCTTGCCGATCTCGGACGACCTTGCTCATGGGAAGGCCGAGAGCTCAGATGCTGCTGCTGCACACCTCGGGCGGGCTCACGGTCCTATCCACGCTGTCTGTTTGGAATACTCTGACGCCGAGGAGGACAGGCTGCATTTCGCGCCCCTCAGTGAGTCGTCCGAGGGGAAACGGTCCATGTCGTACGTTGGATCGGCCTCAGTTGAGCAGGTCACGACGATGTTCAGCCAGATGAACTTGGTTGATCTGGTAAGAACTCCTAATTTGGGGCTGGGGCAGCCAGGGAATGGGAGGGGTATCTTGGCGGGGGCGGTTCCGACGGCAGAAACGGTGTTGAAAGGGGCGAAGGGGATTACGCCGCAACTCATGGCTCTTGGGTACGCAACGGGGCGGAGTATTAGGCCTGATCATGCGGGTACGAGCGCGCGGTAATGCATTCACGGAGGCCTGGACACTAATGCTCTTGCTTCAGGCATCTACCCACCCACGGACCGCATGACTATTTTGACCTGTGAGCACGCTTTTTTGTCATTCTTCGGCTGGCACTAATTCATGTCGTACTCTTAGACTGGTGGGGACTTGAGCTCGTGCTTCCGCCTCCGTCGCTGGAATACCTTGCTGTTCGTCATATCCTCAAGGCGCACCGATTCTTTGATGCTTACGGAAATATTTAATAGGAAGCACAATCTATCGCTGGAACTGTTGTCAATTTCCTCTCTGCACTTGCCTTGATCAACAATGGAGTACGCGAGATCCTCCCCTTCGTTCGCTACATCGCTCAATTCATCGACTGCGAGTTCGACGCCATAAAGAGGGAAGATAAAGGCAAGGGTGTCGTTTGTGCTGCCACCTGGTATGTCATTTCGAGTTCCGATAAAATGATAGCTCAATCTGCACTCTGTAAGGATTATGCCTGCTGCCATGGTATATTCTCTTCTCCCATCTATTCGTAATAAAGGCCGCTGACAGTGATTGATCGCAGGTGCCCCGCCCATGGGACTTTCCGAACCCACCAGCAGACCTGAAGCAGCCCGCGACCCACGGCGACGACCTCAAGTCCGACCTACCATCTGTCGTACCCCCTGACGGACTTTCCGATGCTGAGCCTCTTCCACCTCCCCCAGGGCCTCCTCCAATTGTCATAACTCCTTCGCTGCCGACATTCGCGGACGGCATCGTTGGCGCGTATGCAGACTCTGTTCACTTCCAGACCGTGGCGTCGCCATCGAAGGTCGATGTCAAGTAATCGCCTTGTCCCTTCTTGGTCTGTACCTGCGTCTACAGCCTTTTGACTCTCTTCTGGTTCTCGGTTTTTTATTTGTAAACTTTATTGGACCCCACGCATCACCGCCGACTACGCCATACGTGGACGTTGCGACCTTCATGATCACGAACCTGCACACGACTCTCCAATATTTCTGTAATCGCCATCCATATCATCGCGCGCGCCCACAATACCAGCAGAGCGCAATTAGCCGCACCGTCGCGTCGTATCCTTCCTCCCAATATCCTGTCCATATGTATCCATACACACTGTACACTGTCGATACCCCTTCGATATACGTTGTACTACATAATAGCAAATACACTCCACACGATCCCTCCGAGCTGTAGCCGTTCGAGCTGTGGCTGTTCAGACCCACCCTGATTCTTAGATGAATGTCGTCGCAACGCCGTCGGATTCTGCGGGGAGAATGCCATGATGAGCATTGTAAGCAGGGGTTTGAACGCTGGTGCGACGCACCGATGTAATCAATGGGATTTCCGCGTATACTGGCTGCGGACTCTAGAGTGCGACGGAAACCCTCCGGAATCTCAGCAGCGAAGCCCTGCAGATATGCCATTTATGAGGATTGTGTACAGGCCTAGAGACCACGGAGACGAACCTTGAAGATGACGTCGTAGACGTTCGTGATGCGCCCTCCTAAAATACGGATGATGTCAGTGTTCTTGCACTCCCTGTGTCACTGTGCCACAAGTTGCAAGTGAATGTGCAATGGAAATGGAAACGAACCTTGCCGCTTTACTTGTTCTATGATATCGTGGATGTCTGCTTCTGTGGCAGTGTCTTTGAAGACGACGATAGATCCTGTAGTAAGAGCATAAGAAGCTTGCTCGGACTCGGACACATTCGCCCTGGTGTTGGCTAGTGACTACTGGACTGACTGGTTGGTGCGGTCATGGGTTATAATGGAGTGTGAGGACAAGGATGTGAACGGCCGAGCGCAAGCTGCGTGTGGACTGTCGTGGTTGTCAGAGATAAGGTTGGGTCTTACATGTGTATTGGGGACAACGCGATCAAAGGCTTGTTTGTTGTCAGCACTGCTACATAGATCTGCATCACATGCCATGGTGGATGTTCTCATTGACGTTGACGCATGGCTTCTGATCAGGTGTATGTATCATTGTAAGACGCAGGTACGGTGCGCCGGTATATACGGACTTCACGCGCAGAGGAGCAGATGGAGTGCAGTCGCCGCAGTGGCAACCACGTCTTCGATCAACGTGCACAATACGTGCGCAGCAATGCTACCCCAGAATACATCAGAGGTCTCCACGAATTTCTGAATGGGATACGCCGACCCAACGGTCTAGGCAATGGCTATGTATCCGAGTTCGCTGGTTCTTCTCGCGTACACCAAGCAGCGCACAGCGTCTAGATTCACCTGAACCAGCATATCGCTCTGACTGTCACCTTCTCGGCAGCAGATGACGCGAACGTTCGGAAAGGGAGAATGGAGGCGTACTGGGCGAGTCCGAATTGAATCACAATCACGCGAAACGTTAACAACAAGGTCCATTGATACAATACCTTACAAATATAGACAACATGAGGGTATCCCCTAAGATGGTGATTTACTGGGTGGTGACGACGCCATCGGGCTCTGAGAGTATTGCGATGGTCCGTTAGGTGTATCGTTGCGGCGAGACTAGTTCATTTACGCACCGATGTATTTAATAATACCACCACTAGTCAAAGACTGAAGCTGCTGGAAGTGCTCTTCTGGAATCACAGCCGCAAATCCCTTGGAAGCAAAGACTAAAGTCAACGTATGATCCCGAGTATTGAGTGGAAGACAGATACGTTGAGAACGTCATCCCAGCGGTTAGTAACCTGGCCGCCTGGAGAACAGTGAGCTCAAAAACATCCAAGAGGTTCGCTTCACGTACCGTTCTGGTTTACTCCCTCGGCATATTTGTCAACCTGCTCCTTAGTGACGTTGTCCTCAAATACGACGATATATTCTGCCAGAACGGGATGTTCGTGATCTAATCGCAGCTGCAGGAGGCAGATAGAGACGACCTACTCTGCGTAGCCATGGTTGTAGGGCGTTTGGTGGTGGTAGATGGTGGTGGTGGACGATAAGAATCAGTGGCGAGTCTACGGATCTGACGCCATGCCCTCATAGGAGTTGGTCACAGACAGGTGACATCCAGTGTTATGACATGAGAAATGGCCAAATAGATGCAAAGAACGCGTGTCCGGAAGGGGAAGGTCACCTTGTCTTCAACATCCGCGGACGAAAATTTGAGAGCTTTTCGCACCTCGAAGTCACCCCCATGTACATGTCTGTCCATTTCTTATCCATTTCTGTCCTCCTTCTCCTTGTGCTCAAATCGCATGTTCCTCGTGCTTGATAAGTATGGAAAGGCCAAATATCAATAGATTGGTCAGCTGCGGAACCGCGACGCGTTGGCTGACTTTAATTCCAACCTCCATCAAACAGCTGCGACGTCGTCCCTGACGTTGGGCAGTGCATGTACAGGCTGCCAACTCGCCAAATAAATACCTCAATCAGTATGCGCACCACCCGTTCAAGCAGCCGCGCTCAAGCAGCGAATCGCGATGCTGAAGTCCCTGCGCGCACATCGAGCCTAGCTGCAATCGGAACGAAACGAAAGCCAGAGTCTCAGACAGACGCAGAAAAAAGCAATTCGAAGCGTGCTCGTGTCGCCAAAGCACCCTCGACACCAAAGGCCCAAGCTCCACCTCAAGTAACGAGCGGCTCAAGCGTCAATAACATTTTGGCGACAACTTCTCAGGAGGAAGGAGCGGTTCCGCTGGTACCAGCAGTGCTGACCTTCTCGTTCGAAGATGCGAAGCGCCACCTCATCAGCGTCGACCACCGCTTCGAAGACCTTTTCAGCAAGATGCAGTGCAAGCCCTATGAGCACCTTGAGAGGGTGCATCCCTTCCGGTATATCCCTCGCGTGCTATGATGACAAGGCACTAAGATAAATGGATTCCAGGGCACTCGTCAGTTCTATTGTGTGAGCAACTACGAACACCTCCTGTTGCTGAATTTTCTGAATTTCCGGGTTCAGGGGCCAGCAAATTTCCTGGTTAGCAGCGCGGTCGGTGAACCACAAGTTCGTGCGGCTGTACGACGCGTCGCTTCCAGAGAAACCGGACAACTATGAGTCTGTGTTCCTCTCCTTTTCTTTCCTTTAGCTTGATAACTGAGGTGGATGGTGTGTATGAAGTGCCCACCGCACCCCGACGTCCTTTTTCCCCACTCCGGAACAGGTCGCGAAGACGGATATCACAACGCTGAGGTCGGCGGGGCTGAGCCAACGTAAGGCAGAGTACGGTGAGTGAGTTGCTGTTACTTTTAAAATCCCAGAAATCGATATTTGCTCGGTTTCTGCGTAGTCCTCGATCTGGCGAACAGATTTGCGGATGGACGACTTACGACCGAGAAACTGATTCATGCGGACGATGATGAACTTGCAGAGATGCTCATTGAAGTCAGGGGCATTGGTAGAGTATGTTTGCTTTCTTAACATCGCATGTGGCTTTGCTAACAAATGATTCAAATAGTGGACAGTCGACATGTTCGCAATATTCTCGCTCCGCCGTCCCGACATCCTGCCAGTGGGTGACCTCGGTGTTCAGCGCGGCCTCCTCATCTGGTTCCTCTCGCTCCATTCACCGAAACACAAATGGGGCTTCACGCCGCAGAAAGTAGCTGGCGCCGCGTCGTCTACCAAGAAGAAGACATCGAAATCCAAGCTCGTAGCTGCGACTACCGCCGATCCCGATGAGCTGCCGGTGTTTGGAAACTCTCAAACGGCCTCGAGTTCAAAAATACTCGACGAGGATGTGCCCACGCCGGATATTTCGTCGGTACCGCCGACGACGGTGCTGGAAGATGCTGGCGATGAGATACCATCGCTGCCGCCGGCATTTACACCGTCCATCCGGACGACACTGGACAAGCCTGGTGTGGACGAGGGATCCTCACCTATCCCACTGCCTGATGGGCTCACCGTTGAGGTGCTCAAAAGCCGTCTGGGCAGCAAGAAGAAAATCAAGTATGGGCGTGATTTTCCACGCGACATGCTTTATTGACGTGCTGTTATTACAGAGGGGCGTTTTTGACACCGAAGGAAATGGAAGATCTTACGGAAAGCTGGAAGCCATACAGAAGCCTCGGTAAGTGTGGGAGGTGTACTCGAGTCATCGGGCAGCTTTTTACCGTGTATTTCAGGTGTATATTACATGTGGTCGATGGCGGATGTTTCTGAAGGAACATGATTGTAGCCAAGATGATATCCTAAAGTACTATAGAACCAATACAAGGCGTGTTGACGTTGTGTTGTTGTTGTGTTTCATTGTAGACGAGACTTTTCTGATTTCGACCACGCCAGTGCCTGCTTGCTGCCTGCGGCCTGCCCGCGTCCTCGCTGCCTGCTTTGTCCCGCTTTTGTCGCCCACGCCTATTGTCAAACCAGGCATTTTGTTACAGCCCGTGGGCGCAGGCTACAGCATTGTCTTCTCTCGCCGCTTAGCCCTACAGCATTTGGACTGAGTATAGGCGCGCGCTTTGACCTTTTTGTCTATAACATCCTCTTGTTTCCTCCGTACGGCGCACCCATACAACCCGCCATAGCGATCTCTGCGAAAAGTCTCTCGAACTCATGGATTCCCCTCTTTCTCTCTCGCCCTCGGACCCAGGATACTCGTCGCCGTTGAGAGGACACCCATCACCCACCGAAAGCGATACCCTGCAAACGCCCTTCTTGGATATCTATAACTCTGGGAAGGACGAACAACACAACGCACGCATCAGCGAGCAGCGCTTCGCGTCAGGCAGCGCTCTACCGCCCCTGCCCCAGCTTTTTCAACCAACTTCGCCGCCAACGAAATCGCCCAAGAGGAGGAATGAGGAGCTGTTCCCGCCTATAGATTATGGATCGCCCATGGTTCTTGATTTCGACGAGGACTGCGATACATCTTTCTCTGGGTTCGAACGACATCTGGGCGATTCTTCCTCACCTCCGTCGTCTCCGTATGGCCTGGCGCCTGTCTCTATTGTTCTGTCGAACCCGGCTAACCTACATGCGCACCCCTTGAAGACAGGGCGGGTCAAGCCCAGCAAGCAAGTCCCGCTCAATGTCGACGCCACCCTCCATTCCCCGTTGTTCCCCCTTGGCCATCGACTGAATCCGCACTTCGTGAGGCACTACCAGCTGGAGGACGAGCTAGGCTCCGGCGGATATGGATTCGTCATGACCGCAAAGCATCGGATGGAAGGCTATGAAGTCGCGGTCAAGTTCATCGTTAAGGACAAGGTGCCGGAACACGCGTGGATGGAGGACGAGTCGATCGGCAGATTACCTACCGAGGTCATGCTGCTGAGCTTTATCGAGCATGAAAACATCGTCAAGTGCCTTGATCTTTTCGAAGATTCTCTATATTTTTATCTGGTGTGTCTCGTGTCTCGTCTGTTTACTTTCGTTGACCTCGGCTCTATAGATCCAAGAACTCCACGGCTCCCCATGGCCGAAAGCGAAGTCAGCCCATCGCACATCTCTCCCTGCCTCCGCCTCATCCACATCCCTCGCGCCATCCACACCTTCCTTGTCTCCGTCTGCATCAACACATTCTTTGCCCAGCTCCGCTGGAAGCTCTCCCTCTTTTCCAGCCCGCGAGCTACAACAGCCTATCCCCAAACCAGATATCCATATGGCTATTCCAATCATTACTCTCAAAGCTATTCCTGCGAAACCAGTTCCTTGCCCAACGTATACCCGACGCCCCTCTCATGATCTTTTTGAATGCATCGAACAGTCAGAACATAAACGCCTTTCAGAGAACCAGGCGCGCTATGTGTTTTCTCAGGTAGTGGATGCTGTTCACTACCTGGAGAGCCAGGGCGTGACGCATCGCGATATCAAGGACGAGAACCTCGTCATCGACCGAAAGCTCAAGGTAAACTTCTTAGTGTCTTATGGTGAAGGCTGAATTTGGGCACTGATGCATCCCACAGGTGAAGCTTATCGACTTCGGCAGCGCCGCGATCGCCGACCCCAATGAACCACGTCCCTTCTATACCCAGTTTTACGGCACCACCGCCTACGCATCACCCGAGATCCTCCTCAAGAAAGAATACCAAGCACCGCCCGCGGAGATCTGGACCCTCGGCGTTCTCCTCTCGTACCTCCTGACTGGGTCGTCGCCGTTCCCGACCGTCAAAGACGCGATCAATGGGAGGATCGTCCTCGCGGATGTTCCCGGTGTAAAGCTCTCGAGGACGGCGATGAGCTTGATGAAGAGGTGTTTGGATCCGAATCCGAGGACGCGCGCTACCATTGAGGAGGTCAAGACGCATCGGTGGCTGGCCTAGAGCCCGCCTGCGGTTTGACCTTGTCACTTCATCCACCACTTTTTCCACCGACGTCTGTCATTGTTTATTTAGTCCCCTCAGCGAGTCGGACACTGATATACCTCAAACCTGCCTCATCGGATACCATTCCTCTCTCTGTGCATGCGGACATGCTGCACTGCAGGCTCCACACATACACCGCCATACACTTGTACATGAACTCTATCTCTCACATTCTGTATTGCTTACGCTGGCATCGATATGTATTTCCACAAGCCTTCGGTTCTTGGACATTTGTATTTTTACATACCTTTCCTTGTCGTTGTTTATAAACGAATGAACGAATCTTGACTCTGCACTCAGATGGTTGTGAAAATACTTTCGACGACTTTCTGTAATCCTTTGGTCACACACAAAATTGCTAAGCTTGAAGCTTGAAAGTTTGAAGGTCAAACCTGGAGCTCGAGGGACATCCAAATTGCGAATAGAATGTAATTATGGGCATCATGACACCGGCCGGTCAAGGTAATAGTATGCATGGGACACTCTGTAGGTAGTATAGCATACTCAGGAGGTATACAACAAGAGAAAAATGAGGCAAGCTGGCTGAATTCTTTCACGCCGCGTCATTGATCCGTCTCCTGCTGTCTTCGGGATCCATGAACAGTGCCTCAAATTCTTCAGGCGTCTCTCCAATCACACCAAAGGCTGTCTGCAAGGTCCGGCCCAGCGACTCTAGTTCCTCAGTCACACCTTTCATCGTGAGTGCGTATGCGAAGAAAAGAAGCTGTCGTGATCCTTTGACATCCCGATTCTTCACAACGTCAAGCCTGCGTATCGCGTCAACCTAGCCCGGCATACAGAGGTAAGTTGAGATTGGGAGTCTGAAGTAGAGTAGGTAATAATTTACCAAACGCTGGCGTGCTTTTTCCACGGGAGGCAGGTACGGCGGGAGTGGGGCCTTTAGCCTGAACGCGGAAGCCAGGGTGGAGAGACTGAGAATGATATTCCCCACCATTTCATGTCGCTCCCTGTTCACAGGAATAATGAAATCCTGTCGAACGCTCTGCAGATACAACAGGTCAGTTGAGCCAGGGCCGTGACCAGACAACCACTGCATCACGCCATATCAGGTTACTCACCGTGTACCTGCCCCGAACGACGTCATGAGGATTGCATTGTGGAAGCACAGCAGATTTTGGCTCACCATTCTTCACGGGTTGTCACGCATCGCATGCTGTGGAGCCTGTCCAATATCGTCTGGAGGCTTGTTAAAACCCCACGGTATAGCAGAATGGGGAAGGGGCCCTTCAGACGTGGTTCGTGTTGTGTTTGAGCGAGGAGACCTTGCAGTTCGATCAATTTGATTTGCAGATGCAATTCCCTACAGATTAGTCTCACATCGTATCAGGACTGTGTTGAATTGATAACTAGGACTCACATGGCCATGAACTCTTTGATGGAGTTGTTCAGTTTCGTCGACTGTGATGGGGCTGAGAGGCGCAAGGTCCGTTCGGCGTCATTGCCTTCAGCATCCGAGTAATATTCAGGAGCGAACGAATTCGACGCCACCAGACGCGAGTACAACCAACCAATATTCAGGCAAAATCTGTTCCGTCGCATTGAGACACTTTCAAAGCAAGGAAATAAAATAGTAACGAACTCGCCGAGAGCTTTACCCAACTCCCGCCTGGCTTCAGATGGCCACCAAAACCGCGACACAAATCCAGCCCATAGAACACCAGCCGTGACCGCAAGTGCGCGGTGGAGCGCGACATTCACAACCGAGATGTCTTTCCGACGGAGGTTGTAGCTGCCCAATGCCGTCAGGTTCATGCTTATGATGATTATTGAATGACTCACCAGTATAGGCAACTGAGATTGTAGGTGAGAAGCACGAAACGAGACGCTGAAAGGTACTGTGGATGAGCCACGGCGTAGTAAAAGCATGGTAACGAGAACAAGAAGCCGAATATTGCGAGAATGGTAGGAGAGTCTGGGTACAATGTGAATATGCTAGCTGCAACGGCTGCACCAAATCTAGGGGACGTATGGTTTCAGTATAAGCGTTTGTAAAAATTGAGCGATACTGACAATGTGCCTAGAACACGTTGAAGACCTAGATAATTGGTCTGGATAAGCAGAGTCAGTCAGCAACTCCAGTTGAAAAGATAGGTCAGAACATACAGCCCCGATAGTTGGTGAAATGACTGCAAAAAACTGAACATTATGTGTATCAGCACCATGCTACCAAACAAACCCTTGGGACCCACCGAGATCAATGCCCAATCGCCCCAGTATCTGCCAAAAATCGGCCGCGTTGCGTCGAAAAAGGCAGGTGCGGCAAACATCGCGATGGCCATCCCAACCTTGAACCCGTACTTGATGTCTCTTTCCGTCATGCGGGTACCAAGTGTCCAAAGCGATTGCTTAATGCGGCCGATGCGTGGCAGATTGTCCCGTCGCGGCGTCTGGATTGTGTTCGGTGCGTGCGGGGTCACTTTAGGGAACGAGGGCACTGGGTGACGAATGTCCGGGATAATATATGCAGCTGACAGTGCACGTTTATCAATGGTTGTGAGAAGTTGCGAGGGGATGGAATTTGGAACTTACAAAATACGCGCTTGAGGCCGCGGTATCTTCGTCGGGGTATGTTGGAAGGAAGGTCGGAAGACCATCGTTGTCTAAGGCGAAACAGTCGATGGCCGATCCCGTGGTACAGGCGTTTCCACCACTGCCCGTGGTGGAGCCGGTCTCGCTCGTAGTGGTAGATTCGGCCCATGGCATCGATGAGGGATACGACTTCCCGGGCGTACTCTTGCAATGTGAAAATGAAGCTACCAGTAAAAGTAAGATAAGATCTAGCGGAAAACGACGCTTGCACGCACAAGTAGACTAAGAACACATGTTCGTTCTCAGCCGAGAGCAACAATGCGTTTTCCACCTCTTCGCCTCTTGCGGAGTAGACACTGCTCCGACCCCAATGGCTCGCAACAGACTGCGGCCGCGGGGACGCCGGGATATCGCTCTTCCGATACAAACGCAAAACTGCGTGGTTCGATGTGCTCTCAAACCTCACGAGCGCCTGCTCGATCCCTTCCACTAGCTCCGAAAATTCATCTTCGCGGAATTCACCCTTTTTTCGCCGTTGCGATTGTGACTGCTCAAACGCTTCTCGCAAACGTTGCAATGCAGTGGTGCAAGATGTCTTTGAGGGACAGGTTAGCAACGCACACTTAACAAGGGGATAGGATAAACTCACAGATAAGGCCTTAAGCGGTGGGCCAAGGTCATCCACCAGGTCGCCAAACATAGCGGCAGCAGATTTCAGCATAGCCGTTTCCTCATCGTCCATCGAGTAATCCACGTCGACGTCAACCAGCTTGGCATGCTTCCCTCGCCTCTTCGAATGACCTTTGACCACGCCCGCTTTCGTAAGTTCATATTGAAGTCTTGTCCCACTCCGCAAACCGTTAAGATGCTGGCCGAGCCGATTCAGGCTGTCCACAGCATCTTCGTAGGCTCGTTTCCCTTTATCCTCGGGTCGAGCATCCGCAGGGTCTCCGCGAAGGAACCATTCTGTGCGTGCCTCTGCGAGATTCTTCTTGAGTGTCGTAAAGCTGCTCTGATGGTCTTCGACTGCGCGCTGCATCTTGTCAAGGTGGATCTTTTTGTGCACGCCTCCTTCAAGGAGGAACGTGTTGGTCAGCATCGTGAGGACAGTAGAGAAGGAGTCGAGAGTCTTCGTCATGTTTGTTCGTAAGTTATAAAGGGCGGATTGGGGCCATATGAGGTAACAGACGACGTTGGAAATGAGCGATCCGCAAAGAACGATGGTGGATACCTGCAGGAGAGTACGGATTCCGCCTTCCTTCACGATGCTAAAATGTCGACATTTAATTAATGATACGGTCAGAAAGAAAGAAACATACACGACGCAGATAATGATTGCTGTCATACTGCATGCTGTAGCCATATAAGTTGAAATTAGGCTCTTTTCAACATCTGATAACTCACCAGTGTTGAACGAGGGACTCGCCTTGGGAAATGTGAGTAACGGTTCCAAGAGGGAAGATTAACCACATACCATCCGAACTTTCGACCATGCAACAACACTCATGCTAAACCCAATCCATAGAATGGCAGTAAGGTCGCCCAACCATTCCCATCCGGGACTCAATTCGAGCCACCAGAACAATGTCATAAAGGAAATGCAGACAAAACCCGAGTAAAGTAGTCCGACGAGGCAGAAGATGTCAGCTTCAATCATGCCTCCCTTTGTCTTCGCGGGATTGAAGTAGACAGCACTGGAGATCGAATTATGGGTTAAGGACGGAGCCGGCAGAGCAATCACGTACATCGTCGCTACCATATGGCCACTTGGAAATGGTGCGGGGCCATACGATGTGATTTTGCTGAGGATATTTGCAAGGTAAGGGTTAAATGTGAAGAGGGATGCAATGAAGTAGGCTATTGAGCATTTTAGAACGTTGCGATACAGAACTGGGACGCTGAGAATGCGGTTTGGGGAGTACCAAGGCGTGGAATCCGGTCCAAGAGATGCGGGAGGCGTGTAATCTTCGTCAGAGTCCGATTCCGAGTCTGAGAATGAATCAGAAGAATCATACTCATCGTCATACGGAGTGGTTGAGGGCTGCCCCTGAGGTAACGGCAAAGGACTCGTTGTCCTTGAACCACCGAAAGAATCCTCCTCTGCAACTGATTCTATGTCCAAGAAGGGATCTGGATTACTTCTGCGCATCGGGTTGGGTGAAGAAGGCGAATCGAGGCTGCCATGGCGATGATCATGGTTCAGACGTGTTGTACTTGGCCTTCGTCGAGGAGTTGGGAGCTGACCCTCGTTCTCCATCAACTGACCGAACACCGTCCAACGCTGGTCGGACGACTGAGGTGTACCGACTTGGAGGTTGGAAAGGCCAGAAACGCCACGTTGATTAGAGGACATTGCCCGCCGGCGAGTTATCAGAGGAGTGGAAGTGCTGCGGCCTCCTAGAGTGGGCCTAGAGCGCGGAACACTGTTCGAGGAGTTATCGTAAGTACCTCGTGGTGGCGTGTGGTACCCGTGTGCCAGATAATCTGGCGAGTCAGGAAGAAAGCTACTTGATGGATCTGTGCCCGAGTGGATGGGCTGGTGTTCGACATCCCGCGGAGGCAATGGGATGCTAATTGACGGCGTTTGTCGAGTAGGCGTCAACGAGCCTGCTCTGCTTTCGCCGTCTCTGCCTTCAACGCTGCCCTGCATTATACCACGAAAGCTGTGAATAGAGCAGTGCCGATAATAGTAAGTAGTCCGAAGATGTGGCTGTAACTGAATTGGACGAACTGGGTTGAAGAATAACGCAGTCAAGCAGGTTTGAAACGGCGTAGACCGACTTGAGCGTCGTGCAGCGTCGCCGTCGCCGGAGGTGTTGGTGGCGGCCGGTACGCAGGTGAGTCGTGACGTCGGCCATGTTACATACCTTTGTTGGTCGCGTCAACAACGCGTCAACGCGTCGAGTCCGTTGGAACTTGGATATGTATTATCAACGTTTTCTTTTTACAACTTTGCCAAAATAATAGCTGCGGATGCTTTTTTTCTTCACTCCGAGTCAACAAGCGTCCTGTATGGCGCAGATGTACGCAGATCTACACCGACATGTACTGGCTTTTGACAAAAAAATTGGACTGGTCCTGGTTCAACGCTGAATATCTACTATGAGCGATTGAATGCGCCAAAAATACACCTGCTGTAAGTAGAGAATTGTAAAAAGGGAAGTGGTGCAGTGTTGTGGTTGAGTGCCCCAGTGGGTTTTCCGAGTGCGCCGGGGCCAGACTCCAGACTATGCCTCCTCCGGCAGCTTCCCCGCCTTCTTCTCGAACATCGCCTTCTCTAACTTTTCGTCCAGAATGGCTTCCAGCTTGAGAGGAACGGCACGCGTGAAAGGGTCGATACTTGCTTTCCAAGCAAAGTCAGCTCCAGTGAGCCTGAGGAAAACCGTGTAGTCGAGCGACCTTGCCAGCCAGGCGCAGCGACTGATAGTGATCGGCTTCGCGACTTCAATAAACTCTCCCGACTCGTCGTCAACCTCCGGCTCTCCCTCTTCGTCTTTCTCCAGCTGTAGAGTATAATGCTCTCGCATATCCTCGTCGTAGTCGTAGTTCATATCACTTGCCCCGGGGGGGAGGTTGGCTCTCTCGCTGTCGGATTTTCGGAACCCAGTCTGGGGCCCACCAAACTTGAATGGCTTAATCGTGGTAGCGACGAAGCCTGCGACATTAGCAGAGGCCCATGGAAAGCCGGCCTTCCTGGCGTGGAGGGCGGTATCTTGGTCGATATGATCCATCATTCGTTTGATGGTCATTTCCGGACTGTCAAGTCATGAGTGAGCGGCGAAAACATTCAAAAAAGTTGAGTGGTATACCGAAGCATCCATGTGTTTGCTTCAACGCTGCCGAAGATGAGGTTCTTTGGAGTTTGAGACGAGTTCGCGTCGGACCTGTCATTTCCCAAGCCTCCAAAGGAGAACGCTGAACGATGGAGCCACTATCGTTTCATGAGCGGATGTAACAGCATTTTGAGTGACGTTCGTACCTCAGCCCTATGTTTAGAACCAACAGGCTGCGGAAATTGCGCCGCGGTCCAACCGAAAAGATTGGCAATCTAGCTTAACACTCAGTATCAGAAGTTACAATAACTAAGTGAGAACGCATACCTCCGTAGCACTCTTCGATACCATCGCGGATTTTTGATCTGGGTTTCGCTTTTTTGATTTAGCATTCTTCAGCTTCTGTGCATTAATCTGGGTGATAGTCGACCACTGGTGCGCGTTCACTTCTGCGGAGGTATCGTAGAATCTTCGACCATGCTTGAGTGGTTGCACGATCTCGATGGCCGCTTCGAACTGCTCGTAGGTGATGGCAGGATAGTCGGGGTTCCGCACGAGGCCTTTCTGGGTCGTTTGGATGTACACGCGGTAGTAATCGCAGAAATGTGCACCCAGGAGCTCCCAGCCTGCGGGTGGGTTTGCGTCCCACTCAGTGTGAGTACCGAAATATTGGGTTTGCGGTTGGAACTTGATGTGCGATTTTACAACTTCTTCCAGAATCGTCTCGAAAATTTTAGCCTTGTCAACCTCGGAGGACGCAGTGAAGTAGAGGGCGACACCAGTCACAGGCTGGTCCCAATAGCGAGCGAGAACATTATAAGGGGTGCTACTCCCACTGCACCCCCGAGCAATCTCTGCGAAGACATTAAGTAGTGAGTGAAATCGCGTTGGACACGAAAAAAAAGATGAGCATACCCCACCACCGGTCTAACTGCTCCTTGACGGGCTTCGGTCGCGTTCGAGCAGCCTGCGCTTTCCATCCCGTCAAGTTAGGAATTTCTTGGCCAGTCGTGTCATAAGCTTTGATGCGACTGGGATCCCTGTTATCCGCTTTGAACACCGCCTCCATGTCGTGTCCGGCGGCTCCAAGGCGCTTCCGGAGCTCGGAAGAAAGCATGTACCCATCGAAGAGCGGGACAAACACAAAAAGTTGGCCGCGCAGTGCAACAACTTGAAGTAAATTGCTACCTTGGTGCTGGGGTATCCGGGCTGACTTGTCTCCGTACGAGTCTTTGCGCGTGACGTTGAGACGCTTCTCGAATGGGACGAAATCTGTTGACTTTTTAGGCCCAGACACAAAAGCAGAGATAAAAGACATCGCCGAACATTTGTTCTCCTCTTCTTCCTCGCCATCATCTTCAACTACCTCTGAAGCACAAGTAAGCCCTACAGTTACAACAACGCAAATTCAGTACTTGCCATCGTCATCCTCTTCTTCTACTCGGTAAGAGACTGGTATCTTAAGAGTGAAGTCATTCCAGTCCCCCGAGTCGAAATCCGAGTCAGAGTCAACAGCCATGTTTGAATCTGAATTATTACGGGGTCTTGTGTTTTGGGTTTGCTTCTCGGTCGTGATCTCCTCGAACCTATCCTCTACGTGTGGTGAGTGAGCATGAAGACCGTAACAAGGAATACCAAAGGATGAGTACCTTCATCTGCGCTGCCCATCTCGACATCGGGAGCTACTGGGGTTCCTGTGACCTTGGTGCGCTTGAGACGGTGATCGTCTACACGACTGCCGATCGCGGCGCTGGCGTTGTGCTTTTCGATTTCAGGGGATAATACATCGCCAGCTTTACGCTCTAAAAACAGGTCAATGATCCCAGCTATTAGAGTCCATTGAAGTTGTGTTACTCTTCTCTCCTTTCCCTTTCCCTTTGTTCTATGGGAGATTAATAGCTTTCACCCTCATTACTTGCTGAAACTTACCTGAGGATCAATATCCATTCTTGGTCGGAACTGGCGTGAAAGAGGTGTCGGCGCTAGTCGAGGAAACGAAGACCGTCAACTTCAGCAGAACGGGTTTTAAGGCATTTCTACCGTGCCTGTATCATGATTAAGTACTGTTCACGGGGACTGAACAGTAGGTTCGTCCATCGGGTGCCCATCAAATTGTCAATGGTTCGTGTACCTGTAAGACCCTAAGTATCAGGCAGGTTCAAGGCAAAGTTGGTACGCGTATGATAGATAGTACCTGTGTGGTGTACATAATGTCGCCGTTCAACCCTCACGGCGAAAGAATGCATCCGTGTGTCGGTCAGCTGAAGATATCAAATTGTCGACGGTCGGCGTTGAATTGTACCTGTGCGGTACCTGTAGGGCCTAGGCTGTGCGAGTGGGCCTGCACTAAGCTGCTTCGGCGGCCAACCAGTGACCTGCAGCTAATAAGGGGGGGTGCCAGCCTATAAGGGGTAGTGTGACTTATTTTTCACGTTGAGAAGAGCTCAGAAGATTTCGCGAATGAGTGGCGACATTTGGGCGACATACGGGTTTTGATTTTTTCCGTTGACGTCCATTCATTGTACTTACAGTACCATAGGCTCAAACTTCAAGCTATTGACAGCCACCGACCTGACTCAAGCTAAATTTAACCGCGAATCATCATTCCATCCATGGCCAGGTACATACGAGCGCCAGGAATGAGGCTCTTCACTGCGCTCAGAGCGCGCCTCGAAGGGTCTCTTGAGGGGCTCAAGGTCGGATCAACTGAGGTAAAATGATAGCCAGTGTCACCGCCCTGCAGGTGCATCTCAATATTCGATGATCAACGTTCAACGTTCAACAACTTCTAGGCACGCCCCTGCTAGTCTTCTCATCCAGTACCCTTGCCAGGAATTCGTACAAATGGTTTGCATGTGGCCTCTTCGACGAGTGTGTTGGACTGCCTCCCAGCGCAAAGGACCCACTCATCCTCACCATGACTGACGTTTTGCATGCCTCGCACCACGACGCCTGGTTCGCAGCCCAAACAAAGGACTCTGCGAACATCCATGGTGCGGTTGTACAAGAGTTATGCGTCGCTACTGCTCTACCCTCTCATCTCGCCACCGACGAGTCAATATCGGATCTGCGGGGTGGCACTCCCGCTCTCGACTCCCTCGAGGATCCACCCCCGGAAGGATTTGTCTTGACAGGCGTTATCGATATCTTTGGTCTAGAGGGTCTCCGCACAGACTTCTACAGTCATCACGCACCCCCTCCTTCCGAGCTCGACCTGCCGAAACACGTCCCACCCGTTCATCAGCTTGCCATTGTGCACGGCGCTGTTCACGCATCCAAGTTCTTTCCTGAATTCTCGGGTACTGAACTCGATATCATCAAGCTTAGGAACGTTCATGTAACCTACCAGGTAAGTTTTCATTGCCCGAGGTCGCCGGATCATATCCTGGTTATGACGAATTCATACATAGAACTACTCCTTGGACCCTACGAAGCCTCCCGGATGGCACATCGGAGCAAGTCTCAAGTTCGACAAAAGCTACGGCGCCGTTCACGACATTTTGGAACATATTCTTGGGGTTGCAGACCCACAACTCGATGTCTCATGCACACTGGAAGCGGCGGACTGGCATAGACCTCTGTCTGTATCGTCCTTCGTTCTAGAAGGTGTCTTTGCAAAGGTCCACGCGGTCCCTTGCAAGGGTCTTGCTTTTTCCCGCATCGGTGGCCGTATACTTGGGATGAACGCGCTCACGTTCGCCAATGGAACCATGAAGATGCAAAAGTCCTATGGCTTTGGCGTCTTTGGCCAGCTTCAGATCGACGTTCCAGGTCGAACATTACCATTGGAACTAGACTTTGACATTTCGCATATTGGGGCCGCCTTTCAGTTGTCTGCTTCCCTCAAGGTCGACTGGGAGCACGCCTTTGGTGTCCCAAACCTTACGGTGCGTAACTAACACTTGACTTTTCACTACAATCACGGTGTTGATCTGTTTGTGTTTGAATCTCAGTTGAAGCAAGTTGGCTTGTCCGTCTTTCTGACGCGAGACCATCCATGGGAATCGCTCGTATTCCACGTAGAGGCACTTTTGGACATCGGCGTCTCGACGATCCTGCTTGAGGGAACACTTTCGATGAGTGGCGAGTTCATGATCTCCGCTTGGGTTCGCAACCTGTCCTGGGACCAGATATGCGCCATTTACAATCACCTTTTCGGAACCGACCTCTCAGCGCCCGATTTCCCAATTGTCATTGGGTCCATCACCCTTCGCATTTCTTCCGAATCTGGGCTGTGCTTCGAATTACACGATCTGCAGGTCGGCACATATGCTGCGGTGGACGGCACCTTGGCCATGCGTTCCAATGGTGCACTTCTCCGTGCTGCTCTGTCGGATGGAAAAATTGTGCTGGATCAGGACGCGGGGCTCGTGATCGAGGAAGCCTATGTTGAAGTGTCCTTCTCTCGCGAGGGTAGCTCCAGCGACACGAGCTTGATGCTGGGGGGCAAGTTCCGATGGCTTGAGTACACCGTCCAGGTGGGCGCGCACCTCTACAAAATCAGTGGTGATGACCAGCTTCATTACACCGTGTACGGTGCTTTCGCGGACACGGGAGCCAAGGGCGGGTTTTGCATTGCAGATCACATCCCTGGCCTTGAAGACACTTGTCTGAAGGATATTGCTATCAGTGGAGCCGCCGTCATCATTGCATCGAGAGACGATGCAGATCTTGCTGCTATCAGCCATTCCCCATACCCAGTACGCAAAGGTTCGTTGCATTTTCTAGCTCGAGTTGGGCACATGTTATTGACGGCCAGGTCTGCTCCAGGAGTTCAGATTTGCGCCGCGATCAGCAGCTGTGGCCCAGCGAACAAACTTGTCAAGGGCGGTGTCGATCCAACCCTTTTCCTGAGTTTGGCTTGGTGTGGAGACGAGCTCGACATATCAATGCTCTCCGCAACGCCAATATCCCTTGACCTCGGAAATGGAATCGTGACGGATCCGATCAGCCTTCACATCGTCTTGGGTACCCTTCCGAAGCTCAAGGTCCGCACAGGAGCCAGGATTCCGGTTTCGGGATGCAAGCAGCCGCTTCACTTTAAGCTGGAGGTCGATTTGGATGAGCTTGGAGGCACTCTGACTGGGCATCTCGCCGCGCCAGGCGGATGGAACAACCCATTTGATATCAGCCCGAAATTGACTGTCGGGCCCGACTTGTTGCTTTCTGCGTCGTTCCTGTATGCCGGTGTCCCGAAGGGCCTTGGATTCGTTGGAGGTCTCCAAGTAGGGAAGGTGACTGGCCAAGTGGCATTGAAAGTGAGCGAAAAGCCCTCAGGTGAGATGCAATCCTTACTTTTGCCAAACATCGACTGAATATCAAGCAATCCTCATTAGAGCAACTGTTCTCAGTCGAGGTTGGAGATATCAGCCTCCAGGATGTGGTCTCTTTGACACGCTCTGTCATTGACTGTGATCTTCTCGACGTTAGTTTGATCGTATAGTTTACGAGTTGAACATTCCGCTAATGCCAATTCTCGCAGCCTCCAAATGTGATCGAGTTCCATGCAGTCAAGATGTATGCATGTCCATTCGGGGTCACTCTTGGAACCATCCGATACCCCCAGGGATTCTCATTTATGTAAGAGTTTTCGCGCCGCCGGCTTCTACTCCTGACTTGACAATATTCGCTGCAGCTGCCGAGCCGTCTTGTTCGGAAAACATGTTGACATCGATGTGAACATCCAGAAGACCGGAGCAAAGCTCACCGGCGGCCTCGACGACTTTTCACTCGGTCCACTGACCGTATCGGGATTCAAGAAACCGAGACCGTCTTTCGATATTGAACTCTCTTCCAAGAGGCAAGGCGGCTCAATTGATGGACAAATTGAATTCTTGGGTATACGGTATGTAAAATCTCTTGCGCCACCGAACCCTCTTACGAAACAAATTTGCCATCTAGAGCGGCCGTATCTTGTCATTTCGAGTTGACGCCAAAGTTCATCTTCGAATTTGACTTTGAGCTCGACTTTGCCGGTCTTTTCGAGTTTACCGTTCACGCTGGCCCATTGCCAAAGAAAAACGACTCTTCGTCATCGTCGTTGGCTTCCAGCTATCTCCCCGACGACTACCTACTCACCGCCACGTTCCACTCCAAGGGGCGAAAGAAGCTGGCTCACCAGATCGACAAGCTCTTCCAGGAGATGGCTCGAAGGGAACGAGAGGAAACGGCAACAACCCAAAGGAAATTGGAGGAGGAGCGGGTAGCATGGGAGGCCAAAGTTGGTGCCGCACAGGCAGAGTTGGATGCGGCGCATGCCGCATGGACTGCCAAGCATGACGCCGCGCACGTCCATTACGCGGAGAAGGAGAGAGAGACTCGGGCGTATGTTGATGGCCTTCAAAAGAAGCTCGATGACGCCACGGCGAAATTTAACGCGGACGTATCCAGAGCTCAGGCAGAGCTATGGGCCGGTCAGCACAGAATGGAGGCGGAGATCAACAGAGACGAGGAAAGCCTGCGCAACACCAGACGAGAATGGGACGACAAGCTCAATGGGGCGCACCGTGACTTGGATGACGCCACGCGCGAACTTCACTCTCGCTTCGGTTCTGCTCAGTATGCCCGCTTTTTCCCCCACAATAAGATCCGACATCTAACCATCTCTCTTTCTTGCCCACAGGAGGGATATAGACAACGCCATCAACAAAGTCAACTCTATAAAGGGCGAAATCAACTGGGTAAAATGGAAGCTTTCTGACTGCGCAGACGCCTCGATGTGGGACTTGCCCAAAAAGGCCGCCATTCCGGTGCTGGCGGTGGAGCTCGGCGCCTTGGAATTCAGTCGCGAGGTCGCCGAGGATGCGCTGATCCTTGTGAAAGGGGTTCTCACCGGGAGCGAATTCATCTCGTGTCAAGGTGGCTTGGAAATTGCCCAGCTAGCCGTGAGCGCCGCCGAGGAAGGTTCTCATGTCGCCATCGCGGCGGCAGTCGAAACGCTCGAGCTCACAAAGGAGACGACGCGAGCGGCCGTATCTGGGTTGGAGACCGCTTTGGATGGTGTCAAGAAGTTGGGCGAAGTAGCAGTCGCTTTGGCCAAGGCTGCCCTCAAAGAAGGCACGGAGTGGGCTCTGGCGACCATGCGCGAGGCGCAAAAAGTCGTGGACGCTCTCGAGTCTTGTGCAGAGCGGATCGAGTACGAGGCGAAGCGGTTGGCTCTTGAGGCAGCCAAGGCAACAGGGTCTGGGGCGATGCACTTGGCGAAAGCTGGCGTTGCTGTAGGACACGAGATCGCTGAAGTTGGCCGTAGCATTGGACACTGGCTGGCAGAGCTCTTCGTCTCTGTGATCGTCGTCACCGACGTGGTCCTCACTGCTGAGCTGGGGAAATCAGGCGCAGGCTTCCATGCCTGGGTGAAGGGAAGCATTGCAGACAACGACTTCGAATTTGAACTGCATTTCGACCCACGTCGTGTGGAGGAGTGGATTGGGGCGTTGTTCGACAAGTAAGCATGATGATCACTTTTGCTAGGGTCTGGCATTCATCTTCCTTTTTCGCAGATTGGTCGACAAAGTCAAAAACGACATTCTTCCTTGACCGGAGGTACTATACTGACTCGAACGACCATGTACAAGTTGGCCTCGCATCTGTAGTATTTTATACATATCTATATATCACACTCACATTGCACTGGCAGATGGGCGTGATGGACTGGCATTTGTTCTGATAAGTGCGAAGGCAACGCATGAAACTATGAGTGGTCATTGCAAGACCCTATATCTATAATACTTTACGAGTCAGGGCCTTCGAGCATTCAAAATTTACTTATAAGTGATTGCAAGAAAACCACTGCCGGGGACGCGAATTCACTATTTCGTCCTCTTCGACGAGTACTTAGGCTGGGCAGCGCCGATTGCGATCCAGCTTCGACTGCTGATCCGTGCTCGGGCCCGGAGCAGGCCTGTAACAGGACCGAGAACGGACTCGAGGATCTGTTCGGCAGTGAGTGTGACCACCTGGTACATTGTACAGTTTTATGTAGACTTCAAGCGTATAGTAGGATGAACAACCAAATCGCAACCCCCATCGAGCGAATCGGCGGTCAACTTCCGCTCCTCCTCCTCATACTCCCTGCCTCCCTCCTCCTCATTCCCCATTCCCCCATTCCCCGCTCCCCAAACCCACACCACCTGCCCCCCACGCCCCCAAAACAGCTTTCCGCCCGCACGATGACAAAGACGTTGACAAAGCCACTGTATACCTTACATAAAGATGTTCTGCACCTCTCGCATCAACCACGACATGACCATGTTCTTTCTGTTCTTCCTGGCCTGATGTTTGATTCGGCAAGATACACCTGGACTCGGGACACGGAAACGGAAGGCTTCTATTTTGGCAATGGATACGGAACAGGATACGGGTACATATATACAATGCCGGGACGGGGACGTATACGGAGGAAGAAGAAAAGAAGAACGGTGCGGAAAGAGGGAGAAAAGAAAAGGAGGAAGAAGCCGATGACATGGTGCGTATGGGGTACTAATAAGTCCACAACAGGATTCAACGAGAGCGCTACCCTCCAGAGTCCCAAGTCCCCCTCAAGCAATGGTTCATCCCTACTCGTGCTTGGGCTCGGCGCTGTCCGGTGCAGAAGAAGGGAGGGGAATGGTCACGGCATCCGCTTTCCCTTTCAGCTCATTGATGACGGCCTCCAGGCTCCGTGCCGCCTCCTCCTCCTCCGACTGCGCATTCCCATTCCCATTACTCTGCTGGGCCTGCTGTTGGAGCTGCTGCTGCGGTCCTCCGGCGCCAGCAGGGAGGAGCTGTGCCTGGCTAAGCGCGGCTCTCAGTGCAGCGTTCTCGACGCGCAGCTGGTCGACGAGGGCGCGGCACTCCTCCCAGCGGCGATTCGCCTCGTCCGCCGAGGCAAGCGCGGCATCGAGCAGCTGCGAGCGCGACTCGAGCGCCTTGACGTGCCTTTTTTCAATCACAATATTTTAGTACTGACGCATCGCTTCAACTGGTGTATACTCACTGGTCACGGCGCTCGCGGAATGCACGCTGGGCCTTTCTGTTCTGTTCTGCACGTTTGCTGGACGAGAGTGCGCGGCCCGCGGCCGAGTTGGGTGGGGGTGCCTGGCCGGACTGGTCGGGCTGTGGCTGCTGCTGTGGTGGTGGGGGCGGGTGTGGCATGCCACCGGGAGTAAAATCGTAGTGGTAGCCGGGTGGCAGTGGTGCACCCATGTGTGGGGGCATCATCGGGGGAAGAACGTGGTGCATCTGGGGCTGCGGAGGCGGGGGAGCGGGCTGTGGCGCAGGCTGTGGTTGCTGCTGCTGCTGCTGCGCCACCTGCTGGGCTTGTTGAACCATCTGTTGCTGTTGAGCTTGTTGCTGGGCCTGAACCTGCGCCTGGGCCTGAGCCTGTTGTTCTGCGCCCTCTGGGGGAGACTTGCGTTTACGAGACGTTCTGGACTGTGCGTTTATTGCTGGAGGGGGTTCGCGGAGACGGACAGTGGCAAGCCCGTTTTCATTAGCGTTGTCGGCGGGATTGGCGTACCCAAGCATCGACGGTGATTTCGTGGTTTGCGAGATTGCCGTGTATTAGTAAGAGGCTGAGTAAGAATGTCACCCGTCACACGTAACGCCCCTTATGTATTCGGCGCTTGCCGGCGGTCTCGGCCCGATGCCGGCGGGGCGGCGATGCGCCAGCCCCTCGATACTGTTGACTCAATGTTGTCAATTGACTCTATGAACGTCGCAGTCTTCGATGTGGCGCAATCGTACCCACGTCCTGCGCCGC
Source organism: Asterophora lycoperdoides (assembly GCA_018850815.1). NCBI lineage: Eukaryota > Fungi > Basidiomycota > Agaricomycetes > Agaricales > Lyophyllaceae > Asterophora > Asterophora lycoperdoides. Next base: position 101,297 of record JABCKJ010000030.1, read on the forward strand.
ACATCACGGCGATCAAGGTACGCACAGCATTGAACCCGGAATCAATGCATTCGGGTGCTCAATTCAGAATCTCCACTCCAATTTACTGCCTCTGCGTAATTAAATTACACCCCGGGGGCCCTCGCTCGTCCATCTGTTTCTCCTCGTACATACCCTCTCATACTTACATACACAGACTGCTTGCTTTCCAAGAAACGATCGCACTCTTGTCATGTCGTAAATTGATACCTGATGTGATGAGCGTGAGATTGTCCTCGAGGCTCTGCCCTTGTTCCAAGCTTTCTCGCTTGTGAGAGTCAACCTCTTCCCGTGTGCCCTCGCCATCCCCCCAAATGGCGTCTCCCCCTTCCCCCGCAGATCCCGCGATAGCGGCCCCCACACCTCCCGCAGCCTCCTCACTCAATCTGCGACCATCCCTTCGCGAGCGGCTGTTTTCCAGCGGGAGCAGAAAAGGAGCTTCTGCAAACGTAAATCTAAGTGCTGCACAGGAGAAGGAAGGCGAAGCAGGGCCCACAGCCGTGGTGGACGATGTGAAAGGCCAAGGCCACCCCACGGAGAACAGTGCCAGCAGCAGTGAGCCGTAAATCACGAAACTAGTGGCCTAGTACTCATCCATCGTTGCAGGCTCTTTGACCACTGCCGCCACTGGCACCAGCGCCGACGAACCGCAGGGGCTGGCCTCTGTCTCGTCGCCAGCCCTGGGACTAGACAGGGAGCAAGCATCGACGATAAACTCGGCTTCGCGGCGTGTGCCCTTTTACCGGCGCAAGGCCACCAAGTCCTCGCCGTCGTCGTCGGACGGCGCCCTCTCCGATCCCAAGTCGGGGAATCGCCCGCGCTCACGGCCGTCGCTCTTTTCGCGCGTTGTGCACCGCGTTGTGCCGTGCGTGAGTCCCGACCCTGCGCTGCTCGAAACCTTGAACGACACACCGAAGAGCAGCGCCACCCTCAACCCCAATCCGAACCCGAACGCGTCCAGCGCCACCCAAGAGACGCAGCAAGTCACCCCAGCGCCTGTCACCGCCCCAGTGCCAGCCGTAATCGACCTCGAGCTCCTGCCACTCACCATCTCCTCTGTCCCGGGGCACCCCCCTCCGTCGCCCACAGACTCGGAAATCATCGTCACCCCGCCCCCGTCCACGCCCCTCCTCCCGGAGGACGAGACCAGTAACGTGACGAGCGGGGCGGTGCAGCCCCCCGGCTCGACGGGAAGCGTCAACGTCACTCATGCTCATGACAGTCAACATCATAATGGTGCGACCCAAGGCGGTGGCGAGATTGCGCGGACACCCACGCACGACTCGGGGTCGTCGTCGGCGGACGAGAGCGAGGGGACGTCGTATACGGACGAGGAGGGGGACGACCGGCGCATGGTGTCTGAGCAGGATGTAGAGGAGGCTTTGATCCGCAAGGGCGGGAGTGGGATTCCTATTGGGCCTGTGCGTCGCTTTCCGTTCCTTTTTTCCAAACTGCTGACACCCGTCCCCACGCAGGACGGCCTCCCCAAACCGCTCCTCCCGCCGCTCCTGCCAGAGCACAAAGGGCGCAAATGCCTCGTGCTGGACCTCGACGAGACGCTCGTGCATAGCAGCTTCAAGCCCGTCGCGCAAGCGGACTTTGTCGTGCCCGTCGAGATCGAGTACCACTGGCACCACTTCCACGTGCTCAAGCGCCCGGGCGTGGACGAGTTCCTGCGCAAGATGGGCGAGATATACGAGGTGGTGATCTTTACGGCTAGTTTGTCCAAGGTGCGTTGCGTTTACCCCTAATTCTGAGACCCCACCGCTAACATAAACCCCACCTCCCCATTCGTGCTTTTAGTACGCCGACCCCGTGCTTGACAAGCTCGACATCCACCACGTCGTCGCACACCGTCTCTTCCGCGAGTCCTGCTTCTCGCACAAAGGCAACTACGTCAAAGACCTGTCGCAACTCGGGCGGCCCATCGGCGACCTCATCATCCTCGACAACTCGCCCGCGTCGTACCTCTTCCACCCGCATAATGCGGTGCCCGTGAGCAGCTGGTTCAACGACCCGCACGATGCGGAGCTCACGGACCTTGTACCGTTTTTGCAGGATTTGACGGAGGCGGGGGATGTTCGGGGGATTCTGGATGGCGCGAGGTAGGAGGAGGAGGAGGAGGAGCGGCGTCCCCTCAACGATGGGAGGCTCCAATGGTAGCCGGCCGAACTCGCGCACCTGCACCTGCGCCCGGCAGATTCCCCTCAGTCGACCTTGACCCTGAGGGGCGTGGATTTCAGCGCCACGCCCCAGGCTGCCTTTATGGGCACACACATACCACACCAACAAACCCTGCCCGCAACACGACACACATACGACAACACACAACCCCATACCACATACTACCCCCACACCCCGCAGTATACCCCACGCAAGTCACCCCAATACCCCCGCCCCCACCTGACTTGTCTTCACATTCATCGCACGTCCGGAATTTCTTTTTTCACTCCGTTTCAGCATTCTCGGGAAAACAGGTTTCTTTCTTTCTTACAACACAGTACAGGCGACTCGCCCCGGTGCCTCTCCACGCTCCTTGCTCTCTATTATTTTTCTTTTCTTTTCTCTCTGCTTGCTTAGCTTTCCTTTCATATTCCCTTTTCTCTTTCTCTCTCAACCACACACTCTCGAGCACCACGCAACACTCCTTCCCACTTGTCACTTGTGCGCAATCTGATGAACCACCCAGCACCACATCCAACTTCCAACTTCCCATCCATCTTATTTATTCGTCGCAATGCTCTGCACCGCACTCTGCACCATTCCTCCTCCACCGCTCCTCCTGTTGCAATTGTGCATACCCTGGCCACCACATATCCCACATTCCTTTCGAGTGCTGGGACCGGCCGCCTCATACTCCTGTTCAGATCCTTTTTTTTTTACCTCGGGACCGCCTCGTTATACCTAGCGTTACATCCAGTATACCGTATACCGTCGCCATATTTTCTTTCCCCTTTCCCCTGAGATACATACCGTTCCCGTTCTTGTACCTACATACTGCCCGCTTGGTACATGGTATTATTTATGCACCGCCTGGGCACGGTGAACGACGCATTTACGACCCATCACGACGACCTGGGCTTGCAATAAATTCTTGCTCAGAGTGTCGGATACAATCGTGACGTGACAATGTGAATTTCTTCCTCTTCTTTCCTCCGTCCACGATGGCAACCAAGGCCAAGAAACGTGAGTCGCGGCCGCCACGCCAAAGTCGCACCTAACGCCTCGCACAGCAACGCCTGCGCCAATAAAATACTACCTGCTCGCCTTCAACGTCCTCTCCGCGCTCGGCTGGTCGTACCTCCTCGTGCTCACGCTCACCCACCTCTTCAACCTCGACGGCGCCTCGCCCTCCACCACCGCCGCCGCGCCCAAATCCGCCGCCTCCGCCCTCTCGCGCTTCCTCTCCTCAATCCCGATATTCCAGTCCTCCGGCCTCGTGTCCGCTGCGCCGTTCGAGTCGCGCATCCCCGAGGCCCTGCGCCCGCTGTACCGCCGCTCAACGACGACGTACGAGCGCCTGGGGACGCCCACCGCGCTCGTGCAGACCCTCGCCGTGCTGGAGGTGGCGCATGTGCTCGTGGGGCTCGTGCGCAGCCCGCTGCAGACGACCGCGGCGCAGGTCGCGAGCCGGCTCTTCCTCGTCTGGGGCATCGTGGAGCAGTTTGAATCGGTGCGTCGTACTTACATACTCTCGACTCTAAAGTTCGTTATGCGTTTTATTCAGGTGCGCTCCTCCCCAATCTACACAACCATGCTCCTATCGTGGTCCCTCACCGAAGTGATCCGCTACTCGTTCTACGCCTTCTCCCTCCTGGGCCGCGAGCCGTACCCGCTCCTCTACCTGCGCTACACCACCTTCTTCCTGCTCTACCCGACGGGCGCGTCGAGCGAGGCCGCGCTCATCTGGGCGTCTCTCCCGGCGTCGAGCCCGCTGCCGGGCTGGCACGCATGGGTGCACGGCATGTGGCGGCCGGCGGACTACGGGCGCGCCGCGCTGTTTGTTATCTGGTGGCCTGGTGCGTAATAAATAATCGTGTTCGCTGTGCACTGGGGCCGCTGCTCACTCGCACCTCGGCGTAGGCTTGTATGTCATGTACACGTATATGATCGCGCAGAGGCGCAAGGTGCTCGGGAAGGGCAGTGTGAGCGCAAAAGGTGCCAAGGCCAACTAGTGTCCCACCCAAAGGACCTTGCATTCGTCTGAAAATGAATGCATTACGATACCACTTACGACAGGGAGGACGACACGCGGGTTTGTCGAGTTACATATCTATATACTACTGGAATTATTAGATGGACATGTCCGTTTCCTATGTAATGGTGTACACGGACTGGGCCACTATGTGGCCGAGGGCCCTACCAACCCAGACCCGAGACGCGCACAAGCGTAACCCACCAGCCGCGATACAGCACACCCCAGCCCTCCTCACGGACAATCTTCCGCACACAGTCGAGCATGCCCTCGTACGGCTCTTTGTCGTCGGGGCGATATCTGAATAGCAAATAGCAAGAGTACAGTACGCAACGTGTAGACCGGGAAGAACGTACCGGAGAACAAATTCACCGCTCGCTTCCTCCACTGAAGCTGCAGTTGCACTCACAGGCGCAGGCAAGCCCGATTCGAGTTCGAGTTCCACGTCCACGTCCGAGGCGATTTTTTCCACGGGCGACTTTAAATCCTGACCAGGCGGCCCTTGAGCATGCTCAACATCCGCAATGCCGGTCGTAGGTTCCACGGGCTTAGGCTTCCCACCAGGCCCCCAACTCCTCTGCACCGCCATCCTCGTACACACGACTTCCAGTGGGGTGAGCAGCAGCACCTTCGCCAGGACAACCCCCACCACCGCCGCATACCGCCAATGGGCGACAATATCCCTCCACTCGACGTGCAGCTCCTGCAGCGGCGCCTCCGGAAGGTCGAGGTTCAGGTCTATACCGCGCTGGAGGGTGTCGAGGAGCGGGGTGGCGATGGCGCCGTCGAGGACCATGGAGAGGACGATGGCGGGGAGGACGCCGGGGTACACGAGGGCGAAGAAGCGGGCGGTCTCGTGCGGGGTGAAGAGGGCGTGGAGGGCGGTGGTGCCTGTGGTGCGGAGGAGGGGGAGCGGGGTGGGGGAGGTTATGGCGCGGTAGACGCAGACGAGGCCGAAGCTGTAGATGATGTTGCGGAGGGTGAGTGCGCCGAGGGGGCCCTCGAAGGAAGGAGGGGAAGGGGAGATCATCAGGATGGGGTGTGGGCAGAACACGGGGATGAGCAGCAGCAGAATGAAGGTTGGGACTGTGGAGTTGAGGAGAATTCTATAATCAGGAAAGGTGGCTTACAAGTGCCGCTGTAGACGCCCTCCAATCCCTCGAGTGGTTGTCAGTCGTAGGGACAGACAGCAAAGAACAATGCACACCTCGTTCTTGAAGACGCTGGAAGAGACATTGAAGAACGATGGCTCTCGAGACTTTGGGTGATAGGCAAGCCTGAAGCGCACAAGATACCCCGTGAACGGTATAAACGCTAGAGAGAAGAACAGATAGGTCCACGAGAGCTCAGACATGATGCGGTGAAATAAAGGCACAAATGCAGCCAGTCCCGAAATTGATGCTATAAATACCATTCCGCATATGCATCGCACGAGCACATGTGGAGATGAGCGAACCCTAGTAAACGTACTAGCTCGTAGTAAAAGGGTAGTAAAGCCATTCAAACGCGATCGTCACGTTCACGTGGACCGGCGTTCACACTCAAATTAAAAATATGGCGGGCCACATTTCGCATACCTTCAGTAAGTAGACGTTGGAGCCTCTAACGTCTACAGGCGTCACAAAGAACGGGGTCATCATCGCTCAGGTATTTTGTCTGCACAGCACTTCAACCCGGAATCATGTTTCCTGGGTACATTAGGCCATGAGATTAGAACTTCTCCTAGACCTCCACAACACCTTGTGGAATGAACAGCGAAAGAGGAAACAGATCGATAAGACACTCGCCTGACTGTTCCGCCGAGAGGGCATAAATTGGACTCAGACGATGTCCGATTGCTATCGATGCTCTAGATTCTAGACTCATACTATTGATGCCAGCCAGACACGTCGGTGTGCACAAATGCGCAATAACAGCGTTATTGCGATTGTATCGAGTTCACGTATCGGTTGAAGAGAAAATTGAGTCCTCTGGGTAGAATCCTTGTTCAGCGCGGAGTTCAGAATACAGTGCTTGTCACCACCTCGCATCACTTGGGTTAGCACATCTGGAAAATACTCCACGTCTACATAGAGCTATGTAGACCGCGTAACTGCTGTAGTTGGCTAGTTTAGTTCCCGT
>JABCKJ010000300.1:0-26326 GCA_018850815.1 Asterophora lycoperdoides
CTCAGTTCGGGGCTATGTTTTACGATGCTTTCCTGTACAACGGAGAGGAATGTCGATTTAACCAACCGTAAGTCTCCTTGCGGTCCCTCTACTTCTACTTACTCGTCATCTACTCGTCCACCAGCGACCGCGCGACAAGAAAAAGGCTTGAAGCGCAGGCAGGCTCGGTTTAATATACCACTTCACGATGCGACTTTTACGGATACCACGGTTTTTTACGGGTTACGGACACTGCTGCAGTTTGTGCGATCTCACCACGTCGATTTTGTTGTAACGCTATTGGACGACTTCTGTCACATGTAAAAGGGCTTGTAGGCTAGAGTCGAACTAATATGACAATATCAAGGTGGAATACTCTTTCTTGTTAGGAGGAAGAGCCAAGTTAATCCAGAGTCGCGTATTCTCTTTATTGCTCGTTGCCGGAATCAACATCTTGGTTCTCGGTACATAGCATTGAACAGACATGCAGAAGACGCGCGGCGCCAACTTCGGCTCCTTGTTCACCCGTTCCTTTGTTGAATGTTCACCCTTTGATCTTCATTTTCCCCACGCACGGCCCCACACACCCTAAGTATATAACCGAAGGCTCTGAACCGTGCACCATCCATAGGTCTCCTCACTCCTCTGAGCTCTCTCTGCACCATTCTCCCTCGCTCTTGACAATTGACTGCTGCACACAGAGCTCGATGGCGGAGGTATGTCTAGGTTCTAGTCGCCTCCTGGACCTATTGATCTTCCTTACAGATCGAGGAAGGCGGCTGAAAAGTCGCGGCGTTCGGAACGCCGAGGGCGCTCGCCCTCCTGCGCAGGGCGTACCTCAGCCTGCACAATGCGCAGGTGGTGGACCATCGCTCCACCGCATCCTATATAGATGCGACGTTCACAATGGCAACGTCACCCTGTTACACGTAGCGTTGTACAGGAAGGCGGCTGATAAGTCGCGGCGTTCACGGAACGTCGAGGGCGCTACCCACGTCAGGGCGGCGTACCTCAGCCCGCACCTCGCGGGTGGTGGACCCATAGCTGGCCACCGCATCCACCTAGGATGCGAGGTCTGTCGCTAGACACCTCAATGACAGTCAGTCACCCCCACGTCCACTGCGACGCTGAGCACATGTCTCAACCCCTCCTGCCACCCCTATGGCGGAGGTGACCGCCTTACCGGCGCGTAACCCACACACTCGTGGAGAACACATCGCCACTCGTTGAGCAATACACTGCCGCGATGCGCAACACACACACGACTGCGTCATGTACGACTGGAAGGTTCTTGATGACCTTCCGTCCCCTAATCAGTTCGCCCCACCAAGCTCGAGGCTCGAGAGTCGTAGAGACCGTCGCCCAGCTCTGTAATATAAACACCCTTTACGGGTGGTCTTGTACCTCATGATGAGTGACGTCCTGCTTCTGCATCCATGTTCGAATACCTCGGACCCTGTACTGCGCACTGCACAGAATCACCGATCTATGATCGTGGCGACGATATAGCGCCTGACGTACGCGGTGGGTGCATGGCTGCTCTGGCGCCGTGCCCGCCGTCTGTACGGCGCTCGTCGATGCAATCGAATGTTTCTTGGGCTCATCGCCACTGGTGGGTAGTGCCTCGCACTGCTCGCCCGTCCATGTCAAGTCCGACCTTTTTGCGAAGGGAGGCTTAGCTATGGGAGCCTGGTACGTTCGAAACGGCGTGGTCGACGCCTGCGGTGGATGTGTGGTGCTCCTGGGCGCCGCGCGCCGCCGTCTGGGTGTCATCAAGGCCGCGCTATGCATCAATGAACCAAACTGGTTGACGGAGAAAAGAATCCGAATCACACGATCAGTCACCATATAAACTGCGCCACCATGGCTGCGATATATGGATGCGCGACATATGTTGCTGCATCGACTCTCAACGCTCACTGCTACTTAGACTCGACGTACCTCAAGCCCAAGAATTCGACTCCATCGACCGACAATCGACCGACCCCTACTCTGCCCATCGACCGACAACTTGAAGGCTCTAGCTTAAGACTCAACGTGCCTCAAGCCCAAGAACTCGACTCCACCAACCGACAATCAACCGAATCCGACTCCGCCCACCGACCGACAACTTCAAGACCCTAGGCATACCCCGAGAGCCGTTTTTTCGAAAGCAGGCTCTCACGGCCGCTGGCGTCGATTGTCCCTCGACGACCACTCGCGGACGCCGACGCGCTGTTAACCCAAATTTTTGGAACCCCCTCGACGCCTTCGGGCGTCGCGCCATGTGCTACCTTCGGGGTAGCGTGGCGTATTTCTTTGTGTTTGCGCTTCACGGCCTTCGTCGTTGTTGGAGGAAAAGGGCGGTTCTGATGTTTCCGTACGTGGCCAATTTTTGCAGGTTGGGTCGGCATGGCTTGGACGCTGTAAGTAGCTTTGGAGAGCTCGAATAAACTTCTTATTCGATCCATTATGTCGGGCGGCGCCATGTATGCATCAATGACTCAGCTCTAGCTCTGTTTTCCTTTGTAAACCCCTCCACTGACCCAATTCTCCCCCACACTGACGCTACCAAAAACGGAAAGCTGCTGACGTCAGATTCCCACCTCTTGTTAAACAATCAACAAACCTAGTGTTCACCGGCACCACCACAATCGTTCACGTTTACGACCACCCATCCAGCGCCAGCCCTCCCGCTTCCCTCTGAATCTCGACATGGGCGCTGGACGCGGAGCGCTGAGCGCTCGAGGACTTTCAACGTCACCAACCGCTGCGGCTGTCCCGTTCCCGCAATTCCACGCATTCTTGCCCACAGAAACTCGAGCCTCTTCGCAAATGGCTCCATTCCCACCCACTGTTCTGGCGTCTGCTTTCCCATCTGCCCTGTTGTCAGGAGGGTAGTTTGCTGAACTCGGCACTGCTTCGGCACCTCACATGACATGAATGCTCTTTGTTTTTTTGACAAGTCCGTCGCGTCCCATTCCCTCTCGCGCTCCCTCTCTCGATACTAGGTACGCTACAATCTCCACCTCGGAGTCTTCGTCCTTGTCTTCTTGCCTTGTTACGACGCTCGGACCGTCACAGTTTGATTCCACCGAGCGCCATCCTCGAAACTTGTTCTATTGACCTCGTTGTCGCTTATCATTCGAATCTGGAATCTCATCTCTTGGCCATTAATCCCTTCAGATAGTATAGTTCGGATAGGAAGATCCTCCCTAGTTGCAGACTCCAAGTCACGATCGCTACCGCCGGCGCCGCGCCAAGGCACATGGTGAGATGGCCGAGCGGTCCAAGGCGCCAGACTAAGGACCAGGACTAGTTGTCGTCCACTACATCTGGTCTCTTCGGGGGCGCGAGTTCGAATCTCGCTCTCATCAGGTTTTTGCTGTCTCGAACGTGTTGAATATGATGCGGCACAACCATAGTCATATGCGTCTCCGGTGGAATTCGCCTTGAAACTGGAAAAACCGGTGCATCTTCCTTAGTTCATACAGGCCCAGGTTATTGTGTTTCATCATCCTTTGTCTTTGCTTCAAGATGGGGGTACATATCAGGTATCCATTCCCACTTCGGTTAACGTTCTGCTATGACTCACAAGGAAACACAATAAACCACAGCAACGTAGCAACATGGCAACATGGCCGAGCGCTCGAAGGCGCTGGAATCGGAAATTTCCTATCTAGTTTGCATCACGCTGTCGTCACTCGTTCAGAAGTCAGCATTTTTTTCACCTTAGTCAGGCCAACGTCTTAAACTAATGCTCGACATGTTTAGTTTTTGGCGCTGTAGCGCTTTTCCTTTGACCTGACCATAACACCCCTTCTCAATCCAAGTGAGACCTTCCTGGGCTTCATATAGGGCTTGTTTAAGGCTACGGCCCCCTGCGTTTCTACGCTCCTCTGCCCGTGCTTGGACTTGACTGCCTCCGCGTTGTCGCGCTCGGGGAAGAATGATGGAGGGCTCACCGTGACCAAGGAGACATTCTGAGCCAGCCAGGCTTCATCTCGCTGGGAAAGCGGGGGCAGAGGCTTCGAGATTTACACGTCGATCGTGAGCTGAAGTCAACTTGTATCTAATTTGTACTGAACGGGACAGCTTGTCCCTGAAATACAGTATGAGCTTCGAATGAGCTTCGAGGCAATCATGAAAGTGCATCACCGCTACTGTACTCTTGACGCTTGAAAGAGAGTCAGTGGTGACATGGTGTCAACCTCGATGGTGCATCCCCGATGGTGCAGTGGACTGTGGCGCAACGTCTGGACCGTCGTATTGCATGGGAAGGCCCTCACCAGCCCTCGTCGTTGCTCGTGAGCAGGAGCTGCCAACCAACGCTCGTGTGTGGCTGTGGTGGTGGTCGCATTGTTGGGTCCACAGGCCCACGTGCAGAAAAAAACATGGCTTGCGCATCCTCCATTGTTCGCCGCTTAATCGCTCGGATTTTCTCATCCATTTCTCACGTGAAGTGAGCAGTTTTTTGGCTTAACCAGCACGGTCACGTACTCCAGCTTAAACTCGAACTGCAACCTTCCCTTCAATTTCTCCTTCACATCTTCCCCTTCCAGTTATAACGCGTACTTCATCTTCTCTCTTCCTACATTCGCAACGATGTCCACCTCACCCAGCTTCCTTTTGGCGCCCACGACCTCGCCAGCGGTGGCTTCACTGTATGTTTTTGCCCTTCCTACATTACCCTCTCAACATCCAACTCACCCCCATTACAGATGGTTCTGAATAACAACGGGGACATCGAGTTCCCGAATTTCAACAAGGATATTTCCACCTTCAACAACGGCGTCTTCTTGAGTGGCACCGCCGATTCCGCGTTCTACCTTGACCAGGGGCTCGGAGTCGAGGGGGACTCCGAGGTGGAGATCGGTAATGCAGCGCCCGCCCCCATCATCGCAGCACTCCAAGTCGCGACTGCCCAGGCGCCCCAGACTGTAACCATAGCCCCCACTTTTTCCATAACCGCCGCAACCACCACCACCACCACTACTGCAGCTTCTGCAAGCAGCAACGGCGGTGCGGCCGCGCAGACGGGTGCACACATTTACCGGCGATTAACCAGCAGGTCGGGCCAGTAGATGTCTCTCGCCACTATCCACCGCTATCCACCCCTCCGAGCCTCACTCTCCGCCTCAGAACGACTTGACTGTCCATCGGATTATTTATCACCTCTCACATCGCGGCATCCAAGATGTAGGCCCACCACCTCATTTGACTTCGGCGCTTGGCTACTGCCCGACGGGGCGACGCTTGCTTCTCCGTATCATTGGGCTTACGAAGATTCCTCTCAAGGAGGGCCTCCAGGCGCGCGTCGCCAAATCATATTCACAGTCACGGGTTTTATGAAGGACTGAATATACACGAGTTTCTTACTACTAGCTGTCTTGCTCGCATTCCCAACTCCCACTGCCCACACTCACACACACTCACACACTCACACTTGCATCATCCACAATCCACTTTCTTTCCTTATCGATTATGTATCGTCTCTGCTATCCTTCCTCTTGTTTTTTTGTTTTTGTTTTTGTTTTTTTGTCATGTATCTTTATGCTGCCACCACCACGCGCCAGAACCCATTCAATCATCTTCCAGACGTGACGCGTCTTCTCATGTGGTGGCAATTTGCATGTATTATATATAATACAGTATATTATATTGCACTGTCTTGCCAATGTAAGCTGCTTGGTGTTGGATGTTGACGTCTCTGTTCCTTCATTGGTTTCTATTCTCTCGTGTCTGACATTGAATAACCTATGCTCTTATCATGCTGCCAGTGGTTCACTCCACACTGGTTAGATTTACTCCCCTGGCTCCATTGGTCCCGCTACTGACGGGAAGGTCTTTGTGCACCGAGAACGACCTCCTTTCGCGCCCCTGGAGGGGTGGGGTTTCTCGATAGAATGATCCCGTCCTTCGCGCACTCGTGTTGAAAATTTCACGAGTTATCGTTCCATAGTACTAGCTAGAGGCTACATCGCAGGAAGAGCGCTACTCATACATAGGGCATAATTAACAGATAGCGTCAAGAGCGACATAGCAAGTGGATCCGGAATAAATTATATGATGAACGAACAGGCATAGGAGAACGAATGAGCTCGCGAATGTCCACGAAAATGCAGGAATACGAACACTGCTAGTCCGTGATGAGATGTAGAGAAGAGGACTCGTGAGGACTTGTGAGGATAATAGATATTATAAATATTCGTTGGTGGGTCGTTGAGGGTCGTCAAAAGTCGCAATCCGCAATATTGTCTGCTGGGAAGATGAGACTCAAAGGGTCCACAGCCTCGTCGTAGCGTTCGCACCCATGCATCCATCCACTACGCCTCTACATCTCCTGCGCCCTCGCCAGCGCTCTCCACGACCCCAGCTCGAACCACTCCGGCAGCCGATCCCACGCCTCCTCCCTCCCCTGCTCATGCCGCCTCTTCGCCCGCGCACAACACTCGGCACACACGCCCATCGCCTCGAGCTTTGCCCACCTCTGCCAGGGCCTCAGCGGCTCAGGCCCGCGCCCCGACGTGGTGAGCACCGCCCACTCGGTGAGCGGGCCCCGTGAAGAGCGGCATTTGCTGGGGGACGCACAGGTCGGGGCGCACTCGAAAGCGACAAGGAACGCGTGCGAGAGGGCAGCGGTGGCGGTGTGCAGGTGTGTGCGCCCAACGAGGACGCGCGTCTTGTCGTGCCATGATATAGTGTCCAGGGCGCTTGAATTGCTCGTGTCGGGAGTGGTGGCGGCGGAAGTGGACACGGAGAGGTACCGCCGCGGCTCGGACGTGCGTGCGAGCAGGTAATACGCGTACGGGAGGACGGTGGTCACGTTCGTGGAGGTGGCGAGCGTGATGAGCCGCATGATGCTAGAGCCTTTTGGCTTGGGAGGGACGAGCGACGCCGGGGTAGGTGTACTGGAAGAGGAAGAGGCCGGGTGCGATTTGGATGATTTCTTGGAGGTTTTGTCGCGTTCCCGGTCTCTGTCACGGTCCCTATCCCTGTCGCGATCCCTATCCCTGTCACGATCCCGGTGGTTGTCGCGGTGGTGGTCACGATCACGATCTCGGTCTCTGTCGCGGTCCCGGTGGTGGTGGTGGTGCGAGTGGGACGAACGCCGGGATCGGGGATTGTGCGGGTGCGTATTAGAGTTTGAGGAGGATGCAAGCGGCTGAGGCTGGTGCAGGACATAATAACTCGGCGCCGCGGTGCTCGTACTTGTATCCTGCGTCGTCGTCGAGTTGGGCGGGGTGGGCAGCAAGGATATCGTCACCGAGCTCATCCCATTCCAGTTCCATGTCACCCCGGGTGCATCGTCGCCCCCATTCCCATTCGCGTTGGTGCCCGTGTCATGGATCGTGTCATGGGCGGTCGAGCGAGCCGTGGGCGGTGTATAAGGGCGGGGACCCGACGACATGTACTCCTGATACGTCGTCGGAAATCGCGCCGTGAGGAGCGCAATGCAGCGTTTACGCAGCTCAGGGATAATATACTTTGTGCTGAGCCTTAGAATTCCGCCGATGAACGTTAGGAGCGTATCGAGGTCCGCTGCGGGGTGCAGTTTGTCGAAATGCCTACATTCGTGAGTCAAGAGTACTAGAAGAATATAAAATGACGACGTACGAAGGATGGTATATGGCCTTGAGCAGATCCGTAAAATCCGCAGAGGTATCATGCAGCTCAACGACCCTGCAGCCCTCGATTCTCTCGTCCGCGCCTTCCCCACATTCTTCCCTATGGCCCTCCCCAATAGCATCTGGCTGCGGCAGGCTGAACATATCTGCAAAGATCTCCGAGTGGTTGACCAGTATCGTTTGGTGTACGCGAAACAGCAAGCCCTCCGCGACGAGCACAATGCTCCCATCGTGCAGCCAAAACTCTGCACTCTTCGTCCTGTTTGTATTCGACCTGCTGGTCGCCCGATTCCCATCACTATTCCCCCTCCTGGTAGTGGCGGCTTCCGCGTCTCCGGCGGACATATTTAGAACCAGCGTATCGAGAAGATTCAACAAAAGAGAAAACGATAAAGCGGAGATTATTTCTAGTTCCTGAAAACACAAAGAGACTAGCAGGGGATCTGGGAAGAAACGAGAGCAAGTAGCAAGGCGCAAGATGCACGCTCTAAGTAAGATATCGGCCCAATGAAGTTTGAACAATCCGGATGTGGCTGTACCTCTTGTCTACGGGTATTTGGACCGGAAGGCGTAACAGATTCACGCAGGCACCCAAATCGGGTCGCGTGCGCCTTGTCTTCGTCCAACGCAGGAAGGAATATTCCTCCTATGTTCCACAGATACAAAGGGATTTAGGGTGAAGGAGAGATCTGGGGCGGGAATAAGGTTTGTGACATCATCCTCTCGACATAGCATCGCGGGCGGCACGCAACACCGGTCGGAGGCGGGGTGTTTCAGTGGACAAGGTGAGCAAATGCTGGCCCATAGTGCCATGCCAGAGGCTCACGCGCCGAGGGGCGAGGAGGCTTCTCTGCATGGAAACGCCAGTCTATGTGGTCTAACTCATGTCCCTGGCACTTGACGCTGTTCTACTTTCCTGCTGTCAGTTTTTCAGGCGGCTTACTTGGGACTATAGTACATATGTGGCACCTGCGCCGGCGCAGGCAACCGAATTTGTGTGCTTCGCGACTCCTTTGTAAAGGTCTCACTGAAATCTTACGGAACTCCGGGGCACACCTTGCTCTGTCTTGGGACCAGTCATTAAGGATTCCCGTGCATCTCATACACTCACCGCCTCTGACAGGGCCATTCCGGGGGATTTTTGGGCTTCCGTGTTCCCGCCTACGGACGCCACCGCCGCACACTCCACAATAGGCGCTCGGTGATACCCCCGTCGATTGCTACAAAGAGGTTAACTGTCTTTGGGAAGACTTCGATGCACCGGGCTCTGTGGTCATGCCCATTTGAAGCCTCTCGGCTCTGATTCCTCCCAAGGGGTACCAAACGTGAGCATCTGCGCATATTGGATGCATTTTGCCGCACACAAGCGCATGTCTTCTTTCGGGGTACCAATCAGCCGATGGAGAGGGCACGTCACTGAGGAGATAGTAGGTTGAGAAACGGTTCCTCGCTGGCTTTGACCTTGAAAGATGACATGCACCCTAGTGGCGAAGAGAGGCGTTGTCGCCTTGACAACAATGTAACTTCCAGATCTGCTCTCGATTTCCTCTCTACAGTCCCACATGATAGATAGCTTGCGAATGCAATGCGTATACTATGACGACTCCTTCATTTTATCAAGCATGCGGAGAAGCAACGTGCCCCGTGGTTTTGGTTATCCAATAATATCAATTGACCGACTTAGATGAAGTGCCCGACGGAGAACCTGCCACATGCCACAGGACGTGTTGAACTTAGTAGGGGAAGGGTTGAGATAGATAGGTTGGAATGTTTACGCCGAAGATGTGTGGAATATGATGATCCGCACATGACAGAGGACTGCCGCCTCTCAACGCGAAACGAAACGCAAAAAGGAAAGGAGATCACGGCCAAAGATGTTCTGGTGGTAGCAGAAGTGTACATAGCAAAATACAGAACGACAACCAAGAGTAACGATAGCAGAAATAGTAGATAGTCGATAAGGAAAGAAAGTGGATTGTGGGTGATGCAAGTGTGAGAGTGTGGGTGTGGGAGTTGGGAATGCGAGGAAGACAGCTAGTAGTAAGAAATTCGTGTACTTCGTGGTCTATTCAGTCCTTCATAAACGAAAATGATTCGGCGACGCGCGCCTGTAGGCCCTCCTTGAGAGGAATCTTTGTAAGCCCAATGATATGGAGAAGCAAGCGTCGCCCCGTCGGGCAGTAGCCAAGCGCCGAGGTCCAGTGAGGTGGTGGGCCTACGTCGTGGATGCCGCTATGTGAGAGGTGATAAATAATCCGATGGACGGTCAAGTCGTTCTGAGGCGGAGAGCGAGGCTAGGAGGGGTGGATAGTGGTGGATAGTGGCGGGAGACATCTACTGGCTGGACCTGCTGGTTGATCGCCGGTACATGTGTGCACCCGTCTGCGCGGTCCAACGTTGCTGGCTGCAGAAGCTGCGGTAGTTGTAGCAGCGGTGGTTGCGGCGGTTATGGAAAAAGTGGGGGCGATGGTTACAGTCTGGGGCGCCTGGGCCGTCGCGACTTGGAGTGCTGCGATGACGGGGGCGGGCGCTGCATTACCGATCTCCACCTACCAGACCTGACTCTCTTTCAAGCGTCAACAGTAGAGTTGATGCACAATGGCGAATGGCCGCGAAGCTTGAGGGTACCAAGACATATTTGCCGTCAAGTCACATTACAGGAAACCACACGATGCAAGAAAAATATTGGAATCAGCACCGAATCTCTTTTGAGCTCCAAGCGCAGTAGTGATGCAAAAAACGACCGAAAATTGCTCTGAATTCGAACAGTTCTTCGCCGGGCCATATATAGCACAAGTCACCAGGTCGACGTTGAATCGCAGGTTATCCGCCAGAGACAATTTGTCGCCACAGAAAGGAGAAAAATCTGGGGGTAATTCGCAGTGAGCGCATGTTTTCTCTTTTCATTGTACAACATGAAACTCTGGCTTACCGCGACGTCTGCCAAGGTCCATTTTTTCCGCCAACAGGAGGACAACACGTACCCGGCACCTGGTCTACTCAAACATGACACTCCGATGACTGCCAAGCACAGTAACTATGCCAACTATCGGAGGTGGATGCGGAACGGTGGGATAGGCATGGGCAGAGCAAGGGTTCCACGGCACAGTGACTCAGGCGTTGAGGCGTTGCGGATACTGAGGGGTCGTGCACTTTGAGAAGTCCGTTGAAGACGCGTAGAGGTTCAAGGATTAAAATCTTGAAAAAGAGGCAAAGCTGGGACACGCGATGAGGATTCAGATGATCACAGGGGCTAGACAGCAAGGACGACGTCTCCAACTCAGGCGGCGAGCACATTCATGTATTTTCTAACAGGTTCGCCGTACATGTAATGTTCGACCACCAGTTATGCAAAGACGTCCTCTGAGAACTTCACCTGTGATATCAGTGGCGTGGTACGCCAGAAGAAGAGTCCAGTCCAAGGAGCGCGATCCAGCACGGGCTCGACTGCCTTGCCGGAAGCCGAGGAGTCGCGCAAGGAGTCGAGTCGAGTCCAAGACATGACATGCCTCCATGGAGCCTCAAAAGACTCGACTCACGAGCAGTGAGATCTTGCGTCGAAGAAATCGAGACAATACAGCCTCGAAAAAGCTTCCCAAGCACTCCAGGGACCAGTAATCCCAAACGACCATCAACACTCAAACAGCCACACAACTATCCACCTCGTCCTTCCTCGCCTTCACCTTAGCCATCTCAACCAGGACGCCATTCCTCCAGCGAAGCTCCTCCACTTCCTCTCTCAGCGCCCTCGCCCGCTCCCTCTCCTCCTGACGCAACCGCGTCAGCAGCGGCAGCACCTCCAATATTTTATTCCACGCGTCACATCGTGCCTCGACCGCCCCCGCGACCTCCCCTATAAGGAACTCCCATGTGACCCCCGAGTCCAGCGTGAAGTCGTGCGTGTCGCAGGGTGGGGGGCAGACGTGCGAGAGGAAGAGAGCCACGCGATTGGTATCTTCAGACGGGAGGATGGAGACGCCCATCGAGAGGCGGCGAAGGGATTGGAACATCGGCAGTGGGTCGGGACTAGATTGGGGCGCGAGGAGGTCAAGGTTCGCAGAGACGGATGCGTCGAGGAATAACCCAAGTGAGGAGAGCCTAGGGCAGTGCTGTGCGAAGGGGAGAAGAGAACTCAGCGTGAGCGGCGAGTGGGTGAGCGCGGCGGGCTCTGTGTTGAGCAGGAGACTCTCCGCACTGGGCCAACACTTGGCGAGCACTTCAATGTCGGCATGCGAGAGCGCAAGGGGATATTGATGCACGAGCTCTAGGGATGTGAGGTTCGGGCAGGCGAGCAAGGGCCGGAGGGTGTCGAGGGTGATGCACAACGTGGAAGATTCGTCTGCTTCTGAGACGGTGGAGGGGTCGACGAAGGACAATAGAGAGAGCGATTTGAGAAGCTGGCAGTTGGAGGCGACGGTGGTGATGAGATGGAGGATGGCGGTGGGGGTTTCGAACCGGGAGGAATCCAGATAGAGGATAGTGAGATTTGTCGGGGCGAAACTCGCGTTGAGGAAGCGGGTGGCGTTGTCAAAGGACACTGTCAGACTGAGGTCCCATAGTGAGGGGAAGGAGCCTTCGGATAAGGTCGGCTTGAAGTCTACGACGTCAAGAACATCGCCGCGACCCTGTTCTTTGAAGTACTGAAACTCGACGGCCTCGAGATTTTCGAGTCGGGACACAGACTCTGCAATGTTACTCGTGAAGCAGAACTGCGGAAGTATGAGTTTCTTGAGATTTCTCAACATCCGGAGGACGTTGGCGGTGGCGGATTCGATAGGCTTTATGGATGCATCGAAACGAAGGTCGAGATGTGTGAGATTCGGCATTCTTGCAAGGACGTCGTCGAACAAGGGGCCCACGCCGTCGGCATCCTCGGGAAGATATACAGCAAAAATCTTCACATTCTTATGCATGAACATGACCGAAAGCGAGAGTGGCGCATGCCAATTCAAGGCATAGAGACATGGCAGGATATCAAGGCTCGTCCGGGACCGTGCAATGTCGTCGAACACGCTCTGGTGAAGCGTATGTCCGGTCTCACAGTTGTAGAATAGACGTCTAACTCGGCGGCGATAATGGTCAAACCTGCGCCAGTCACTAGCTTCGAGTGGTCGCTTGAATGCCTGCTCATAAACGTAAAGATCAGACCAATGTGGGACAGAAAGACAAACTCACGTATTTCCCAGGTGTAATTTCGTCCAAAGGTGCAAGAATATTGAATAACCTATAAATGTCCTTGACCTCCTTCCACAAAGAGTCCAGAGCCAGGTCCGACCATCGCTTGCACACCCTTGCATTCGAGGTATTCGAAGATTTGTCGAGGTATTGAAAAATCATGTCAAGAATTTCAGGCATTGCCAGAGCCTTGGCAGCCTTTGGGACGGAGAATGCTGCCATAGTTGGTGTATTCTTCGAGAGAACAGAGCTCTACAGAGCTGCACAAGCAAGGATCGGAACTCGGATTAGAATTCAAACAAACCGACGGTCACGCGTACGCATTCACGTGATAGAACCGATCGGCGATCATCACTCAGATAATACATAATAAGTATGTGCGAAGGGCAGCGCCCGCCCGCCAACATTTTGTATGCTTATATAGTCCAATTGTGGCTGAGGTCATGGCCAGTCACCATAGACAGAGCTGGATCCATTACCGTTGAGGACTCTCCCCACTATCAGAATAATGTGGCGCTGGCTAGATTCTACTGATTAGATAAACGTTGGGCCAAATATTTCATCCATCCGGACCACAGATAAAATGAATAGAATAGAATATATAGTAGGATCCTGTGGCGACGGACAGACGGTGATCTGCTATTATGGGTTTTTATAATAGATACTAAGATAGATGGAGTAGATTCGACGCGACGTATGTATGAAGGGCATGAGGGTGTGTATGTATGGGAGGTAGCATGTGTATGAGGGATGGATGTAGAGGTAACGATGTAATAGATGAGCACGGGGGCTGGCATCAGAGTGCAGATGGATGAGAGGTGGTGGTACAACGATGGCAAGACAGGCGGAGCGAGAAACGGAACAGGGAACTTATACAACACGGAAAAGGCATGGGCGCAGAAAAGTAAGGAGAATACCGAAGGGGGACACTTTCAAACGACCACAACCAGTGCGACGAGAGGCCCCAACGCCTATCAACAACCGCCATCGCCGGTATTTCCTCCCATGCGGAGCGCGGGGACCCGAATGGGCGCCCAAGTATCCTGACATTCACGCTCAGGGTCTGAATCCAGCTTGGATATCCTCATGCCCCGGAACGCGAACCTTCCAATGTCCGAGTCGTCCAGCGACATACGGGCGAAAAGTGCGTCGGGATCCATCTCCACACGGGTTTTGTTCGCGAATGCAGAGCCATTGTGATGCGGGTTAGCGGTGGCGGAAGGGGTTGGGATAGACGTAACGGTAGACGTCTCAGAGCCAGACCGGGAGTGGGTCGTTGAATCGGAGATACCACTGGCGTGCGGAGCAGAGTGCGTCGAAAAAGCCGAAGGCATAGAAGCGGAGGACGGGGTGAAGGATGACGCCGTGGGAGAGAACGGGTTCGTAAATACGAGATGGAATGCGCGGGGAAGCGGAGGGAGCGAGTGAATATCGTGCTCGATGGCGTATTCTGGGCCTGCTGGACGCCGAGAGTCACTGTCATTGTGGTGGGTGTCCTAGGTGCGCAAAAAATCAGCGTCCGGAACGCGAACAATGAACTGGAGAGTATACTGACATATAATCCATTTATACTCATCTTCTCTTCCCCTTCAATGATTCCCCACCTCATTCCAACGTCGCTGATGCTGTCGGGCCATTCCCAATCCAAAGCAATCGGCCGCGCTCCGTCCCACCCAGGCGCATCCCCGGGCGGGTCAATCACATACGCACCGGTGCGCATCTCCGGACGTACGTCTTTAACAGCTTGCTGTGGGCGATTAAGTGAAGCAGTGGTCGGAGAGACATGCGCCAGGCCGGGGTCCGTGGGTCGCAGAGACAAAGAGGAGGCCAACGAAAAGTCGGACTGAAACATGGTGACACGGCTGGGGCGGCGCGCCAGGTCGTCGCGTGTGACTAGGACAGTTTCTGGCGAGCAATCAGAGGTATGAATGGTAGAGGAGACGGCTGGGAGGCGCTGAGCGCCCGGAGGACAAGAGGAGGAGCGGCGCAGGCCGAGGTACGAGGGAGGGTGCTGCAGCACCGGGCGCTGGGGAGTGGAAGATGACACAGATGTTGCTGGAGGAGCAGAGTCCTGTCTAGGGGTATATACAGGTGTTACACCGCAATACGGAGGAACTGCTATGGGGTCGAGGCCTTTGTATGGGGCGCGTCCTCGAACAAGAGGAGTCGACCCACGCCCACAGGAACTCAGCTCGTCTTCTTCTACGTCTCCCCTTTTCTTACGCTTCATGACGATCGGCATGCCTGGCGCAGGAGTGTAGCGATACCCGGGATACGCCTTCAAGTGCCTCTCTTTCTCTTGGTCCGCCATCTCGACCCAAGGTGCTTTGTCCGCGTCGGACATGAGGCGCCAAACGGTCCCGGCGATGCGAGAAATGTTCCTGTGGTCCTTCTCGATGTCATCAGGTATTTTCTTCTGACGTACAAAATCACAGCGGAAGAGGATGAAGGCGTTGCGCGGGCGCGGGACGTGTCCCTCAGGCTGCTTGCGCGCATGAGATTTTTTGGTGGGATCCGGTGGATGATATGTCGGCTTGGGGATCGCATTCGGGCTCAATCCCCCCCGTGCAGGAGCAGCAATAGGGTCGCTGGTCTGCGGAGGTACTTCGGCTTTGCCAAAGGAAGACATGGCCCGAGGATGAGAGGACGAGGACGCAGTGCCGCGATGCTTGACCGACGATGGTGGTGGTTGGTGGAAGAAAGAAGTCAATGGGAGATCTCTTTGTCAGGTTCTTGAAATTAACCACGTTTGCTCTTTCATCGGAAGATAAAAGGGGTTCCCCTCGCGTCAGTGAGCAGTTCTGGCACCCCGTATTAGGACTGGTGGTCGCCACGTCGTGTAGGCATACACCTCGTATCTCTATCGAGTAAAAGATCAGGGGAATGTCTTTCACCAAAGTGAAAGGGAACTTATACCTTGTATTTTAGGATGCAACGTGCCCCTTATGTTTCGGCTCCGATACTCCGCGAACAAGTTCTGCCTCCGCATCAGATTCAAAACATTGTGTCTTTGCACCTACGGGCCACAAATCGCCTTTGCTATTCAGAGAACATTAGGAAACAGTGACGCAAAATTGTCCTTGTTGACGATGCCTCCAACCTCACTTGAAGCCAAATTGACTTTCAGAATTGAACGTTGAAGGCTCATAGCCTAGTATACTGTGTTGGATACTATGAAAGTCGTGAAGAGATGGGACACAGACTAGCTGGCGACGGTGACGAAAAAAGCTCGGCAAAAAAAACTTAAAAAAGGTCATCAACAGCGGTAGATAAGATTTGGGCAAACCATTGATAAGATCGTTAATCAGGCTGTTTTCACACGTTAGGGATTCACGGAAAGTCTTGCGACTGTTAAAAGAATCTTCATGATATATATGACAATGAGAAGCGTCATGTGTGCTGGTTACGGCAATCATCACAATAAGGTCTAGGCAGTGGGGAGTAAGTAGCAATATGTTTTCCAACCTTAATTACCCTATGCATTGTTAAGTTCGGGATTTCACTCCCTATGTTGGACTTTGTAACAAATCATTCCGCAGTGACGAGTAGCAGTCCCTTTCCTCCACATAGAAAATGCCCATCAGCGAAACCGTAGAGCACTCCCATACCTTTCCCACTATGTATGTCTCGAAGGCTCTGAAAAAAGAGAATTTGAGGTGCCATGGCTAGAATGAAATCAGATGCTCCCAGCCAAACAAACATCCTCTCTGTGTGCATATAGTCCGACTTGCCCGGTTCGAACGGGCGACATCGAGATGATATGGTGAAGGTTATCCAGTTACAGTCTCGCGCTCTTCCAACTGAGCTAAAGTCGGCGTAGGAGAGCCGAATGTCTGCGCTATATCTTCCACCGATCACAGCGAGGTGGGAATTCTACATCAATCCAGACTGGGGCATATCAAAGCATTTCTCAAATGTCGAGCAGGCCAACGCTGGCTGACAATGTATGACGCCACGAAGGTATTAAATGTAATATCCAGGCTGGGCCGCGACGCGTCGCGTCACGGTGTCCCGTGACTTCTGGGCAAGTTCTAGGCCCACCCTCGCCTGAGCTTAAGTATTAAAGTAGGTTTATATTATTAACGTTGACGGTGACGTTGACTTTGGACGTCCAGTTTTGCCTCCCTACCGGTTCCTTAAGTCTACAGCTCCGTTATCCCCAACAAACCTCTTCGGAAGACAGCAGTGGAAGAAAAGTCGAACAAACTGTCGCTACAAGTGCGCGATTCAGACATCATCGAGAAGATACCCTCAGTCTCGGGTATCAAATTTCACGGAAAGCGCGCGCGCATGCATGTATGATATATCCCTAATCCGCTATCCGTGCACAGGTCTCGGCGGATCCAGGTACGTGATCCTGGAGAAAGTATCATATCATGTCACATCGATGCTGGCGCTTAAATCGACACCAGCCGCATACACACAGAGGTGCACCGGGAAAACGGCAAGGATGTGCTTCTGCCCACCAGAATTGGGATGAGAGGTATCACGAGACGACCTTGGAGGTGGAGTTGGTCCAGGCCAACGCTCTGTGCTCGACTGCGCGTCCACGTCGCTACAGCCTGGGGCATGGCCGGAGCCGCCAGGAAAAGGGTTTCCATACCAGGGGGGAAACAAACTGGCCCGCAGGACGTCCAGATTTCCCTTTGGGCGTTACTAGAAGGCTGGAAGAAAGGATACCGTCGTCCGACGTCTTCGTCGACCTCCTCAACCCTGGAGTCTATACTTAGAAGGGGCCACCATGCAATCAACGGATCTTCGTCAAAAACGTGTTCCAAGGATTTCGAAATTGCCACCTAATTAACTGGCTGGGTGTGCCCGGTGTGGGTGAACAGAAAAGCGGCGGCGTCGCTTGTCCGGGGCATCCAGACGCCGCATCGATCCAACCTGTTGCACTCGCGCTTATACCTTCTTGTCGTCGGCCGACTTATACCCTAGTCCTAGCGCTGCCTACTTGGTTTCGACTGCGCTGTGGTGCGAATCAATCTGGCGAACAGTGGGGCTCTTGTTGAACGTATTGAACGTATAGGGAGGAAAGTTGTTCCTGAGAAGATGCTACCGCTCGCATTTCTAACACTCATTGGCATGAAATCACTGATTTTATGGCGCGTTTGGCGTTCAGACAGTCCAATCGTCCGGGGAGCATAATTCCACACGATATTGCGTATCCATACCAGCAGGGTTCAGGGCATCCAGAAAGGATCGATGGTTAGGAGAGACCTTTGCAGACGAGGATTGAGACGAGGACGCACATTATGATTCATCATTCAGTTGTCCGCAGTGACCGGATCTCCGGCGGCCCGTGGGGCCCCATAGTGCCCTTCCCTGAGTTCCCCACCCCGCATCCACCGCTGTTTCAACTTTCCCTCGCCCGATAGATCTCCATTTTCCCAGGACCAAAGCGCGGTCGCTTGTGAGCGTTGTTTTTCACACCCTCCCTTTCGGAGCAACTGGTGCAGCAGGGCTCTCTTGCAAGCAAATGCGCGGGGTTAAAATAGGTCCTGCGCCCTGAAACAGTGAAACTATCGATGTCCCCTATCCGCCTTGGTATGGAGACGGCATTTTTGGAGTCATTTGAACTTGATATTCGAGCAATGAGGCGGGCCGGCCGCCACCTGACTCCCGCTCCCAAGCCAGGCAAGTCGCCCGCCACCTCAGCAGTAAAGTCAGTGCAATTTCGCAACCGCGGAAGGTGTTCTCCGCTGCCTGCGGGACGCGGGCACGACCCTTCCTGCACAAAAAATTCCCGCTACTTCGTTTTATCAGCAGCGAAAGTCTCACATGAGCGCATGGCCATTTTAGGACACTTGATCCATTTGGTGGCGCGGACCGGGCGGGCCGAGGATTACTTATACGATGCGGGGTGAACCCCACATGGTGTCGATCGTGATGGGATCAAAGGAAAGTATATACAGTACTAAGTAGAGCCTCCGTATTCTTAAAAGGCTCCAGGATACTCTGCAATTCCTCAGGTCGTCCTCTCCATCCCCAGTTCCCGGACGATTTCGATATACCCTCGCAATGGCTACCGATGGAGTGTTCAAGAATATCCGCGTCTACTGTGTGTTCTCCTTTTCACTCCTATTATATTACGTTTAACTAACGTTCTTCAGATTTGGCGTTCATCGTCTACTGGGGAATCGTCCTCTTTGGTTATGACACTGGTATCGCCGGTGGTGTCGTGTCCCAGCCCTACTTCCAGAAGCATTTTGGGTTGAGAAACCCGGATGGAACCAAGAACGTGAAGCGTACAAACCATGTGTCGTCTATTGTCGTGTCGGTGCTCCAGGCTGGTGCCTTCTTCGGTGCTTTGGGAAGTGCTCCCATCTCTGGTACGTCCTGTCTTCCCTGCTTTTTTTTCATGCCCTGATT
Organism: Asterophora lycoperdoides; assembly: GCA_018850815.1. Classification (NCBI taxonomy): domain Eukaryota; kingdom Fungi; phylum Basidiomycota; class Agaricomycetes; order Agaricales; family Lyophyllaceae; genus Asterophora; species Asterophora lycoperdoides. Next base: position 19,134 of record JABCKJ010000300.1, read on the forward strand.
TCTCTTTCAGCCAGGTTCGGTCGCAAATGGACTCTCGTGGGCTTCTCCGCCATCTTCTCCCTCGGCGCTGTCCTCGCCACCGTTGCCAACCACCCGCATAATGGTCTGCAGCTCATCTACGCCGGTCGTGTCGTCTCTGGTTTCGGTATTGGTGGCATCTCTGCAGTGGCGCCTGCCTTCGTGTCCGAATGTTCGCCCAAAGAAGTTCGTGGTAGGATCACTGGGCTTTTCCAGATCATGGTACGCAACCTATTCCCTCGTTTTCCATCCTTTTCTAACCTCGGACATAGGTTGCCACCGGCGTCATGATCTCTTACTTCATCAACTACGGTATCAGCGAGCACATTAAGACAGGGCCCAACATCTGGCGGATTCCCTTCGGCTTCCAGCTCGTCCCTGCGGGTATCATGCTCTTCGGTCTCCTCACCATCAAGGTGCGTCCAGCTTTCGTATCGCCCTACCATGTAACTGACTTACGCACCAGGAATCTCCCCGTTGGCTCGCCTCCGTTGGACGCACCTCCGAAGCTCTCCGCAACCTCGCCTACCTCCGCAATGAACCGGAGACTTCCTTCGACGTCGCACACGAAATGGCTGAGATTGAGGCCCAGATTGTCGAGGAACGGGCCGCTCGCGAGGGTCTCGGCTGGAAGGAGGCGTTCTTCGCGAAGGGCAACTTCATCCGCTTCGTCATTGCATTCGTCATCTTCTTGCTGCAGCAATGGAGTGGACAGAACTCGGTTGGGTGAGTTTTAACCTTCTCCTACTCGTGACTGCCAGTCCTGACGTCCTCTTCCAGCTACTACGCGCCCCAGATCTTTGCCTCCATCGGCTACAACAGCACCCAGAGCTCCCTCCTCGCATCTGGCGTCTACGGCATCGTCAAGGTCGTAGCCACAGCGATCTTCATTTTCTTCTTCGTCGATTCGCTGGGACGCAAACTGTCGCTCATCATCTCGTCCATCGGCATGGGTAGCCTGTTCTTCATCGTCGGCGCAATCCTCAAGACCCACCCTCCCGTCGCGTCCGCCAACCCACCACCGGCATCCAAGGCCATGGCTGCTATGCTCTACATCTATGTTTGCTTCTACTCCATGGGCTGGGGTCCTCTTCCCTGGGTGTACGTCTCCGATATCTTCCCCACCCGCACCCGCCACTACGGTCTGGCCCTCGCCTCCGCTTCCCAGTGGCTGTTCAGTACGTCCGCGCTGTCCTGACACCGCGCCGTCCCCTGACATCTTTGCTTTCCCCCTCTTTAGATTTCGTGGTGTCCAAGGTCACGCCGGACTTGATCACCAACCTTGGGTACAAGATCTTCCTCATGTATGGCACCATCAACATCCTCGCTATGGGTGTATTCGCCTGGTAAGCCCCCCACATGCGGTGTGCGCTGCGCCGGCCGTCGCTGACCTTCCCTTCACCAGCTTGATTCCCGAAACCAAGGGCCGCTCCCTCGAGGACATGGACGTCATCTTTGGTGCCATCTCTGCCGAGCAGCGCGCCGCCAATATTGCGCAACAAGAGCGCGCCCACGAGCACGAAAAAAATGATACCAGATCCTTTCACTCCGTCAGTAATGAGAAAGTCTAATGATACGGGATGATACTTTACGCTAGCATCTTCCATCCCTGGAGCCTTGTGTGTAAAATTAGGATAATTTCATTCTATTCATGCTCGCCTTGTAGTATTGACTGTGACTCACTTGCTTTCCTCCTTTTGTACTATCACTTTTTTGCACTTATCATCGAATCAATGTACGCTATCATCGTCTCACAACCATGCTCTAATCTATTGCTAAATTCCCTATTCTGCGTCTGTGCCACATTTTGTAACGGGAACTGTATCGGGCCCATGGCGTTCGCCATTTCTTGTTTCGAGATTGCCCGTTCTGTAGGTAAGTTACCGGTTTTGTCCGGGACGGGCGCCATGTTCCCCGCAAATATTTCTCCTTTCTTTGTGTTCTCGTCGAGCACTTGTGCCAACTTGGGCTGTTTATTCAGAGATGGGATGATGGAATGCGTCAGACTGCGCAAGGCCTGAATCCTCATCCACTCACTTCCGCACAAGAGGTAGTACAGACGAAGACCAGCGGGAACGAGCCCTTGACGCTCTTTTCTAGTCTCCTTACAGACCTTACAACAAGATGATTGTCGATCTAACTCTCTTCTATGATTAAACGTGCGTTCGAAGTCGATCTTTGGGCGAGAGGACTGAGGAGTCGAGGACATCTCGGCTGAGGGGCCCGGTATTGTAGTAGAATTATATCCGAGCTGTGGCCCAACTGTGGCATTCTATATAATACACTATGGACAATGGGTAGGCCCATTTTGCAAAAGGTGGCGGTCAAGTACTAGTAAGCAGCGGTGCCCTAGAATGAGGAGGGTCAAAATAGAACTAACCCCTAGTACACCCACTGCAGCCATGCCAATGATCCTTCCAAACTTCGTGTTTTTACGTATGCTTTCGGCGGGTTTTATCGCACCTGTGAATTTTTTTCGCCGGGTGCATGTGGGAGCAAGCCACAAATACGCCACAATTGAAATACGAAGAAGTTCCCGCTAAAATCACGCCAAATGGCGCCACCGTCGGTACAGTACTTAAAAAAAGCTTCACTTTGACCGTTCTGAACATTCACTGGTTTTGTTTCCTTCCCTGTTCCTTCCTGCGCCGCCCCCACCATGCACACTTTGTGGTCTGCCGTGTTCCCTGAGTGCCCTTGTGGGCATAAATCAAGTTTTCCTCCTCGCTTTCACTTTATGATTTCATGTGCCTCCGTTTTCTCTCATCTCTCTTCAGGTACTTGGGGAGCCCCAGTGTTGAGGGATTACCAAGGTATGTTCTTATGTCTCTCACGCGCAGAAACCGCAAAATGTATATCATTCTCTATCCTCATGCAAACGAGGGTTAGGGTAGAAAGTAACCCGCAATTCGCCTCCCAATTGACTTGAGCCTGCAGCATCCAATGAGGGGTACATCAACCAAAAGGCTATTAAATAATATTATTACATACTATGCTACACGGGAATAATATGGAAGCCACAAACGTCGAAACGACATCTAATGCCAGGTCCTCGGCCTAAAGTCCAGTCGTCAACAAACAGCTACAGGAGACATGCGAGCATCACATACCCAAAGAATTCTCCTGGCGCGACCTTGAGCAGAGGGGTGCCTTTTGAATCTGCGGTATTGGTATATACGCTGTTTGAAGCAATTTCATGAACATTTGAGCAAGGATTGAAGATGGCTTAAGGAAAACTCACGTGTTGCCCCACCACGCCTGGATGGTATTGATACCAATATTGCCATTCTTAGGGTATTGGAGAGCAAAGAAGACGAGGACAGCAGACACGGCCACACCCGCATCCATACCCGCAGACAGGATGTAGTTGTACTTGGTCCACCACGAGAAGTAGCGGCGGCGGACAAAGTACTGGAAGATGAAACCGACAATCGCCCAGGGAACGTAGTTGACGGCGCTCGCAGGGGGAATGTTTAGAGCGCCGGAGTAGAGGACAGGGAAGCTGTGGGACACGAACATCAGGTGGGGACGATGAAAAAGTATTGAAAGGACCGACTTGACGTAGCGGATCCAGCTGTTGGGCCACTTCAGCGAGCAGAGCCAACCGATCACGGTAGTGACAACCCCGATCAGGAAGAAGTAGCACAGCGCTAAACATGCCAGCGATAAGCATACGCGTCTGGATATTTCGCCGAAGTACATACCGTTGTACGTCTGACCGGACGAGAAGAGGCGGGACGGTCCGATGACGCCCCAGATGATACTGGCAGTGCCGAAAACCTCGGTGTTGGGGCAAGTGAAGCCGTTCTTCTGGTTGGGGTCGCAAATGTCGGCAATGTTGGAGAACATCCAGGATTGGACACCCAGCTGGGTGGTTCCGGCGATGACGGTTGCGACGACCTGGGACAAGAACATAGCTTTAGGGGGAATCTTCATGTAATGGCCCAGCTTGAAGTCCGACGTGAATTGGAGAGCTACATGGGAATATAAGAATCCGGCAGCTAAATTTTTGAACGTTGCTAGTGAACGTACCTTGAGACATGGTAATATAACCCCATGTCTTGAACAACATCATGGAAACGGGGCGTCCGGGATGAGCATAGCCGATGATCAACTCCGAAATAACATTGAGCCCGACTTGTTGATTAGTGAGGGCTTGAATCATGCCGATGGGAATAACGTAGAAGAATGCTATGAGGCAGAAGAAGGCTTCAGCAAGGGCCATACAAATACCAGAAGGGAAGACCCACAGAGGACGAGTGCGAGAATGAAGAACTGTACAGGGAACTGGGTCTCCCACACCTCGATGGCAATTATACCGAAGGCAAACATAGACACTGAAAAAGGAGTCAGCCGATGACGAGCGCCTCAAATGGGTATGCACGCACAGAACATGGCGAGATACCACCACTGGGGCACCTGGGCGTAACGGGCCATGAGACGGGCGTGAATATCGGGTTGTTCGTGCATCGCGCGCCGGGACTGGATCCAGATCTGCTTGCGGTAGTAGAGGAATGTGTGCGTAAGAGTCGACATAATGGCCGCGAATGAAAGGCCGTAAGACATGGCAAAGGTCATGGAGATGTAAATTGGGCTGTAAGCGGAATACTCCTCCTGGTTGAAGGTGCCGTCGGCATTGACGATCCTGGTGACGTTGTAGCGCTTTCCCCTGTTGTCGAAGGAGGTGCGGGACGAGATGGGCAGGTGCTTACTTTCCCACGTGTTGGTGAAGTGGAGGATAGGCGTCAAGATCCAGAAGAAGAACACAAAGCCGGCAGCGATGTTGGCCTCGGCCCACCAAGGGGTAGCGAGGGGGGAGCCGATGTAGGCAATTTGAGCCCAATCGAAGGTGATGAGACTCATGCCCATGCCGTGAGTATAACCGAACATCTGGTTGAGGGGGATGTTGTCGGGGGCGATCCAGCACACCCACGAGAAGTAGGAGAGGGCGGTGAAGAGGTAGTTGGGGAGGAGATACCAAACACCCGAGGCGAGGAAGGCATAAACGAAGAAACGTTCACGGGACAAACCGCCACGGGTACCAATACCGGCGTAGGTCTGCGCGTGGAGAGTGTTAAAGAGCGCGCACGTCACCAAGTTCGCGGGCCAGACTGGTGGTCGAGTCAGGATGGATGTGGGAGTTGGAGTGCAAGGGCTTACTCATAGACGGGGGCTGCACGAGGAAGCGGCGCGCAACACCGCCGATGGAGAAACCAATGAGCTGGGTGGACATGACGACCAGCCATTGGTCTAGACAAAAATAAATGTCAGTCTGATATTTCCTGTATAATGCGTTGTTGGGTGACGTACAGCCAAAGCTGTAAGTTTGGTTATAGAATACGCGCTGAACTGCCACGATATCTGTGGCATACGCGCTCTGGTATCCCACGCTTGCCATGATCGTGACGAGAACCTGGGTGGATGTCGTAAGATACAGACTGCAATTTCAACTGAGAGGAGCCGCCGTACGTGTTCCTTGATCGAAAATGGGCCAGGATTGAGGGGTAGGCCAAAGATGTGAACGTTGGGCACGACCCTCGCCCAGAAACGACCAACAGGGAACACCACAAGCTGGGCAACAATCTATCGCACAACGTCAATATGTGAACCTCACGAGGGGGAAAATTCACCAACTCCGGACACCGTGACGGAAGGGTAGCGGAAGAAGAAGAACTGATTGAGGCCCTAGTATTGTCAAAGGTGAGGCAAGGCGAAGAATGGCACAAGAGAAGCCACGCACAGGGATTATAATTGCCGATATGAGCCCCAAGACCCACGCACGAATCGTCGATACCGGAATGTCGGGATCGTCGGTATTGGCCACGGCGGACCGCACTTCGGGGTATGGGGAATCGTCCTCTGTGGGAGGGTCAGCCCAAGTCTGGCATCGAGCAACAGGATGGCGCACCGAGTATGCCTGCTATAGCGGCCTCTGGGTCGATGTTGGGGTCATCGAAGTCCGGAAGGGCGGCAATGACCTCGGCCTCTTTGATGTTGACCTGGACGTCACCTTTCTCTTTATCTTGCTCATGCTTGGAGCCATCATGCTTGGAGTCATCATGCTGGGAGTCCGACATGGCAACGGATGAGCAGAAGCTACGAGGGGCGCGTCGAGGGACAACGTCGATTTGGTAGAATCCGGGTTCTTATAGGAACTGGCGAGATCTGGGACCACATGCCCAGTAGCCGATAAGAAGCCAACATTTGGATAAGGGCGCCATCAAACTTGAGATAGTGGCGGACATATTTCCAAGTAAAGCTTCAGTAAAGCAACATTTCCGTGGGTGCACAAATGTCCAAGACGGACGTCGCGAGGGAAGGGGCAAATTTAGATAAGGGACATTACAGATAAGTTGAGTAATGCCTGAATGTCACTTTCGAATGTACCAATTGAACGTCCTTGATATCCCGTGCCTATCGCAGCGGAATTCTATTTTGAGATCAGAGAGCGCATCAATGCATATCAAGGAGCTTTTACCGTACGGCATAAGTACAGGTCAGGCCCAGCCTGAGGATTCTTCAGGCACCAAGGATTCGGAAAAAACTAGCGAAGAGATGGAGGAAGACTAGCTGTCGACGCTAGAGGGGGATCAGAACTCCGGGGTCCTACGCCACTTCCCTCGTGGCGCGCGTTTAGGTGCCATGCTCGGCGTGTGCGGTCCGACGGGTGGATAGGCCATCACTGTTTCGAATTTTAGCGGCAGTCTTTTTTTTCACCGTGCTCTTGTGCCGCTGCAAGAACACATGTCCAACAACTCTTAGGCATTCCCATGTTCCCAGGTCCAATCTGCGGACGCGTATCGACGTACGTTTGCGTTGACCTGATGCTCACGGAAAGAACAGTCATTCCATCTACCCAAGCACAACCTCAAGCAAAACTTTACCAGCTCAGGAAGACTGAAGGCCAAATCAGACCGGAGCCTTGCGATTCGTCCTGGGTGTCCTTGTAGATTGAGGGCCCCTCTAGCCACAATAGATAAATTTTGAACAGTGACGACGGACATCACTGACAGCTTGGACGACGGAGACGCGAGTCATCTATGGTGTGCATCACTTAGAGGCCACCTGTTTTTAACAAAAAATAGCCCTCCTCCAAATTTTTTCCAAATCCTTATTCCTCTTGCCAAAATGCTCCTTTTGATAAGGAGGTTAGATCCCCCAGACAGAATTTTGAT